>BGPR01010551.1:0-52056 GCA_013235015.1 Araneus ventricosus
ACAAAATATTGATCAGTCGGAAGTTCTGTGGCGTTCGAAAGATTATATCTACGCTGAACGATGCTGTCGATGAGAGGTGTCGTGTTGTAAAAGTTAATTAAATCACTAAAAGTCAATTAGGACAATTAATTGTTGAATTCTAAGTTGTAAAGTTTAAGTGGAGTTACTGAATGTCACTAGAATATTTAATTGTTAAATAAAAAAGGGAGTGAAAAGTTACGTTTATCGTAAAAGTTTGATTAAATTAAGTTTAATTGAAATATTTATTTATAAAATTCAAATTGACTGTTGGAAATTCTAGGTCTGATATGCAGCCATGTTGTTATATAATTATTTCTCTTATATATATATTTTTTATTGTTAATTCTCCTTCATAAATTTGTTTCATTTTATTCAACCAAAATCCTCCTATTCTTTTAATATTCAAAAAAAAAAAAAAAAAAAAATATTAAAATTTTTATTTCGGTTTGCTAAGTTCAGAAAAGATAGGTTTCAAAACAGAGTAATGAACCTTGTAAGAATAATCGCCTTCAAGCGGCCTAGCTTTCCGTTCTGCAAAGCTTAAGAAAACACATGGCCCCAGATATTTTCCTCTTTTACTTAAAAAACAGTTGTGGGTGTCCTTTTAGAATTGTCGGTAAAATTTGATCTCAGTCGCATTTTTGCAGCTGTGCTCAGTTAAAACCTTTGACCCCGCGCAGTTTAATTCTGGGACCCTCCTCCAGGCAAGCTTGAGAAACATATTCCGTGCCTTTGAGGTAAAACACTGCTTTGAGAAAATTCATTTTGGAATTTCTTCGGTTTAATCCTGACAGAAATATAGACGCTTCACTAAAAAATTGCAGTTCAGTATTCCCTTCTGAAATTTATATGAGACATCTACTATTTTTCTGACCCTGGACCCTCAGTGATTCGAAGGGGAGCCCCACCAATTCCCTGTCAACACTTCTGTAATTTTTTTTTTTTCGTTAGAGAAAGTCAAAATCTTGTATACCACGTGGTTTTTTAGGCGTGATTAATCTAAGGGGTTGCTTGATTGTGAAAAACTTTGACCAATGAGGTCTTAATAAGTTGGTTGGCTTTGCGGCAAAAGCCATCGCCAATAAAAAATTTTAAAAAAGGGTGCTTGGGGTTCTTTAGACACAGAGAGACTGAGAGAGACAGAGAGAGAGAGAGACTGACAGAGGGAGAGAGACAGACGGACACTGGCAGATAAAGGGAGAGCTAAAAAATTTTCTTTGGTCTGGACTCTGGAAAAATTTAGAAAAGGATGAAAATTTGGGGAGGAGACGATTACAAAGAAATAGATGGGGTTGGTGTGAGCGAAATGGAAATGCGAAGAAGAGTGTCTTCCAGCGAGTTCTCTAAGCCCTCAGAGATAGCTAGTGAACGTGGTGGCGACCAGGATATCCTGCTCAGCGCAGAAGCTATTCGGCGAATTTCCGAAGGTGTACCATGGCGTACATAGCACAAATATGAGAAATTTGTCATGTCTGCACCACCGGTCGTGTTTTTAAAAGAAGTCATAAATCCTCCAGCCGTCGGCGAATTCCGGTCAAAAGGATAACCAATAAACTCCGTCAAATAAAATGTCGCAGGGCCCCATTGATGGAAAAAGAGTCTACCTATTGCTAGGTTTCTGAGAAAACTGTTACTCGTGGTCTCAATGTTACTGGATTGTCTAATGGATCAGTGGAGAGCTCCGGCAAAAGTGTCCAGAGGCCCCGTCAAACAAACAATGCCTCTTTCAATGTGTTCTTTTCACCCAGTCCGGGACAATGTTTATATCTAGTTGTCTATTCGCTGAGCAATGACCCATCATTGCTGATTGTTTGCCATCCAACTTACCGACGAGAAGAGGCCATGTATAAAAACTTTCCTGTGGTCAATCAAAAAAAAACCAAGTGCTACTTAATCCTATTTTTATATTTTGTGAAACAAAAATAAAAAAAAAAAAATGTAATGAAGTAAATTTAAATCATCGAATAAATTGATTTGCGGGAAATGTAACGGTAAATTTTAACCACAGATAATTTAAATTTTTTCGTAACTTTGAGATATACAATTTCTGTTATCAAATTAAGCCCAAGAAGAGTATAGAAAATAAAACTTAGGGATAGTGAATGTATTCATAAATTGAACAAAATGGCAAAGTATAATTTTAGACATCAAAGTACAAATAAAAAAAAAAAAAGGAAGAAATTTAAGATTCAAGACCAGATGAGGTTAAAATATTGAATTTAAAAAATAACATGTTGAATGTTATATGAATTAGAACTAAAAGGTTATAGTAAAAACTTTATATTATATGCTGTTTTGAAATTTCAATTATATTGATTGTCTGCCTATTAGAAGTTTTATATAATTTTTCTTTATATAGAACATCTGGCATTTATAAAGTGTTATTCCTTAAATGTTCTGACAATTATGCATCCTTGCTACAAAGAATCAAATGCATGATGTTTAAAAGTAGTGGTAACATTTGTTTCATATGAACAATTTAGTTGTTATAATGAAAATGAGTTATATATGTTGGTGTACATATGTAATTACTGAGTAAAATTTCTTAACATTATAAGGAGATATTTCTAATCTAAAATAACAATTAAAGTTTTAATTTAGAGATGACAATCATATAATCCTAGAATGATAAGTTTAATATTCAAAAATTTTAGGCTGTAGGGTAAAATTTGGAATCATAAATGAACATTAATTAAAAAATCTGGTTTGAGAAAGCAATGATCCAATACCGATGACTTATTTTAAAGACGCCATGCATGTCAAGTTTAAAAAATTTTGTATGTGTGTCAATAATATATGTGTATTTATGTGAAAAAGGTAACTTAATAAATTAATTAGGTTTAAAATTTGGTTTATTTTCCTTGTCAATGTACACTGAGAAAAGAAAATGTCTGAGTTTAATTGCGGATTTTAGATATTTTCTAAAATAAAACACAACGCTTTGGGTTAATCACTTTTCTAATTTATATTTTGGTAAATATGAATGTTATTAAAGGATACGATAGAAGCTAAGTTGAAAATGCATCTTATGCCTGTTGCTAAAATTTCATTAAGTGATGATGTTGAACAGTAGTTGAGAATCGTTTGATATTAATTGATGTTAGGTTATGAGATTTCTGATTTGTATGATGTTCATATTGAGATTAACAGCAGTAAATTTTGAACTAATTGCTAACAGGTGTAGTTACATTCTAAATTACTGAAACTTAGTTTTAAATGAGTAAATGATATAATAGAGATTCCCTTAATATCCTAATAATTTGTTTAGTAATACTTGAATGCTTTGAGTCACAAAGGACTTAGTAATTTTTTTAATTTGGTTATGCTTTATGGAGGAATCGAGAATTACCTTTTGAGTTATTGTGGTGGAGTATATGATTTTAGATATAGTGTAGATGTAAACAAAACAATCTATTGATTCTTCTAAAACAGTAAACAAAAATCAAATTCAAAAAAATCAAACCAATAGTCGACTCACGGATCAACACATTGCTGAAAGAGTCTATGAGCAAATTAGATTATAAATATTGGCCAATGAATTAATTTCTTGCGAAAACAATGTTAATAAAATTTGTCTATACTACTTGTTTATCTCAATAATTACTCATTTATTATTATTACATACGGGCCAATTACTATTTATGATCATTATTTATTACATTAATTTAATTATTGTAATACTTACTTATTGTATATTATTAATAAAATATTCTGTCCACAAACGTTGCTTTAAAAAAACCACCGAAAACAGGTTGTTTCAAAACCGGGTAATTTGAGCTGTTTTAACCAATCAGGTTAAAACTCGGAGGTGAAAAAAAACTTTTTTTTTGCAACAAGCCATCCCTACTGTCGCCTATGCCCCCTGTAATATTTTGCCGTGTAAAATAAGGTTTAATTTGCTGTAATATTAATGTTATTTTAACCTTAGAGTTTATTTGCAGATTCAAGCTGTCGAGTTATTAATTTCAGATCTTCGACAAAGCTGTAAAGAGCCGTTTAAATTCCTCTGACAGAACAAAACATATTTTCACGCTATGAGCTTTCAGTATTTGAAATCTGTGATTTTTATCGATAACTTGCTAAGAGGTGCAATTGTCACTAAACCTTCACTAAATATATTGTCTCGAGCTAATGAAATCAGCCTTCCTGACTGGAAGCCATCATTCATAACCGGAACCAAAGCTTCATTAACAGTGGCGTAGCGACCCGATGGGGGACAAGGGGAGAGAGGACGCCCTGGGCTCCACTTAGGGGAACCATGGAGCCAAAATATCACAGCGTTTTTCTGGGCTTATTTTTTAAAAGCAAAATATGATGAGGGATAAGAAAATATGGTACCTTATTCCAGGTGCCATTTACGCTTACTGACACACACAACCCAGGGTAAAAAATCATATTGTCCCCGTTAATCGCATAATGACGACCAGAGTCAAAATACTTATTGTTCCCCAGCGCACTAATTTCCCACTATGACGACCAGGGTCAGAACACATCATTTCCCTGCTGCCACTTACCCCGCCACTAATGACGCAGGGTCGCAAAACCTATTGTTCCCTTGCAAGCGCCACTTACTCGCAACTTAATGACGACCAGGGTCAAAATCCATTAGTTCCCCAAGCGCCACTTCACTCCCCTGCCAACTAATGACACCGGGATCAAAACCATAGATCCCGCTGCCACTTACCGCTCGCAATTAATGACAACCAGGGTCAAAAAATCCTATTGTTCCTTGCGCCACTTACTGCGCTACTAATGACGACTTAGGGTCAAAAAAACCTTGTTCCTTAAGCGCTATTTACCTCGCCTTACTACGACCGACGCAGGGTCATAAAACCTCTATTGTTCCCCCGCCTACTTACCTGCCACTAATGACGACCAGGGTCAAAATCCCATTGTTCCCTTCAAGCGCCATTTACCCTCGCCACTAATGACGACCAGGGTCAAAAAACCTATTCCGCCAAGCGCCTTTACTCCCGCCACTAATGAGACCAGGGTCAAAAATCTATTGTTCCCCCTTAAGCGCCATTTACCCTCGCACTTAATGACGACCAGGGTCAAAAAAATCCTATTGTTCCCTGCGCCACTTACCCTCGCCCAATCAGACAGGGTAAAAAATCCTATTGTTCCCGCAAGCGCCAATTTCTTACCCTCGCCACGCCACTGATCGCTTATATGCCCTCCAGCGAAACATTAGATCTCGGTAAGTAACATTATAATTCATAATCTCGAATACAAAAGAATATTTCGGAAATTCCAGTTGAGGGAATGTATCGATAATACAGCAAATAAAATATTTTAATTCGTAGATTACCCGCAAATAACGTTTTATCCGTAGGTAGTACCTGTAAATATTTTATCTGTAGGTACAGTAACTGCATAAAATCACTTCCATTTTATACTATGTTTTCCATCGATTTATTTAACATTCCCATAGGCGCAGCTAGTCGCGAGCGAGGGGGGAATGGCGCGGGTGCCATGAAGAAAAAACGTTATCGCTCGCTTCTGCTTGATCGCTGATGACGATTTGGGGCGAACAAATGCTGTTAGTGTCCCTGGTGCCAGTATTCTCACAGGCCACTCAGGGCGCACTCAATCGGTCAAGATTCAATATTTTGTACTGAAATGGACAAGGAAGTCTCTGAGTTATTATTTAATGTTCGATGTTGATCTAAAACAAGATGCAGAGGTAATGTAAAAGTTCAAGAAGATCAATTATTACAACAAATTAATGAACAAAAAAATAATGGAAATCACATATATGGAGATTATAGATAAAGAACGCCATATTACCAAAATGCAAAAAGTGACGAAAACGTTGATCAAATGTGAGATGATCGATATTTTTTACACTCATCAAGATAAATTTTCTTCATATGCATCCCAAATTGGTAATTTCAGTTTGCAGCAATCTTGCTCTGCAAGTCGTGCTAAGTACAGCAAGTTTAACACGGCAAATGTGTTCACAACAAGTTTGCAGAACGAACGAAGTAATACGCGTCGAACTTGCAGTGGAAGCTTGGTCGCGCCAAACTCTTGGCAACCTATAGCAAAAAAACAGAGTATGCAGCGATAAACCTTAGATTCGAACCCCGTCGACAACCTTCTCGTTAACAGCCACTCGCCAGCGGGACTTCATCCTGATTCAAACACAGATTGCGGTAATACATCGTGCATATAGGGATAATAAGCCTGTTGCTTCAACTCATACCACGAATTCAAGTTATAAAGTGTGCATATACATTTTTTTAAAACCGTCTCTTGATTTATTAATTTTTTAAATTTTGAATTGAGAATAGGATTTTAAGTCAAAGAGAGAACGATTTTCGCTAATAACTACGTTTTGCTAGTGGAATAAATTATGAAATTAGGTTCAAAAAATTACTTTTAAAATATCAAACGTTGGCTGTTTTTAACTTTATCTTCAATATTAAGAAAAGGCGATATATAGTTTCTTTAAAATGCGATTTCTATATTTAGTAAAAGACAGAGAATTTTTAAAAGTATTTTTTAAAAAGACCTAGTTAGTTTTTTTCGAATTATCATTGATTTATTGAATTAATAAAAAGGACGGTCTTAGAGATGCTAAAAATCGGATGTTTTTTAAAACAGAGACAATGATCAAATCCAGATATATACAACTGGTATCCAGGTCGTGGTGTGCGTGACGTGTATCAACTTTGGCTAAGCACTTGTTCTGAAGGTGTGGTCGATTATGCTATCTTACTTTGTAAGAGGTTTGTTGCAAATTTGTCACGTCAAGTTTGCCATGTCCAGAAATAATATCAAGAAAAAAATCAAACCTGCTGCAAATGCATGCTATCTGGATACACTTGAAGAGATAAGTAAGATGTGCAAATTTTATATATAAAATTAATCATGTTACATGATACTTATCGAGCAGAATTAACCTAAAGTGATTTCCGTGTAGTCAATCGATTCTATCGTTTCTTATTTGTTCACAAATGCAAAAAATTATCCCAGAAGCAAAATAATAGTTGGTGCAACAAAAGCATTACTTTTTTGAATAAAGTTCTTCTCTTATTACACACTTTTATTTTCTTAACCAACTTGTGTCATGTTTGTAAAATGGAATTTTGTCAATTTTTCTCTCATTTCCTGATGTGCCAAAGTTCTGAAATTTTCAAAGTTGTATCTTCGATGACAATATATTATATAGGACTTAATTATCAGTAGCCAAGATTAATTAAATCTCCATTCCATAGAGCACCCGGTGAGTTTGAGAAATAATGATTTCAAGATTGCAATAATGAATTATAAATTAAATAGAAAAATGGAAATAATTAAAATAAAAACAAATCTACTTTCAGTAAATTAATAAAAGTGTGTTATCAAAAAACGTTTTTACTAATTTTAAATACAGATTAGTTTAGAAATATTCGTTCTAGAACACAGCCAAAATAGAAATTTCAAAAGCATTTCTCCCTCCTTTATTTAGACGTGTGGTTGCAGGTGAAGAATTAACTCTGAGATCAGTCATCGAGGACAAATATTCCAGGAAACACCTGGTGTCCGCCAAAATCGTGAAGACTGTACTTTTTTTATAAAGGTGAACGATCAGCTGTCTCTAATAAAGAACAAAATCCAGAGTAGACAAAGCTCAGAACAAAATCTTGAACGCAGGATGCATTTTGATAACCATATTCATACAACATTGATCGATTCTGTCGTTTTTCTGTGTGGTAGACAGCTTGCAGAAAGTATGAGGATGAAAATCAAGACTCTAATTAGAACCCAACTTAAATGTTGCATGAGAAAAATTGAACGTCTAATTCTATCCTTTACTTCCTCATGCAAAGAAGAGTACAGTAGAATCCTGCCATTCGAACGTTCAATTCTATCCCTTTACTCTCATATGCAAAGAGTACAGTAGAACCCCCAATTCGAACGTCTAATTTATCCTTTACTTCCCGCAAAGAGTACAGTAGAATCCCGCCAACTTGAACATCTAATTCTATCCTTTTACTTTCTCACGCAAGAGTGTCAGAATCCCGCAATTCGAACTCGTCTAATTCTATCCTTTTACTTTCTCATATGCAAAGAGTACAGTAGAATCCGCTAATCTGAACTAATTGGGACCGGTGCCTGTTCGGATTACAAAAAAATTCGTTACCCGAAATTCCGATAAAAAAAATAGAAAAGATGTATGATAAAAAATGTTAGGCATTAGTACTACTATCTCTTAATTCTTTTTATTCAAAAAACAGTAGAAAGAGAATATGTCTCTCCTTTCATTAGAATAATGGATGTGTTCATGAAGTGACCTTATCTTTACGGCGAATCAAATCTGTCACAATGTGACACATACATGCTGAAAAGTACTTTTTTGTTTATGTATATTTAAATCTTTTCAGGTAATCTTTCAATTACATATAATTTTCGATAATAAAATCGGTTCGGATTAACCGAATTTCGATTAAGGGGTTCTACTGTATTGTTGTCATCAAAAAATTCTAAAAGATGTTGATAAATCACCTCACTTTAGATCTTTAGTGACTTCGAAATAATAATAATAACCAATAAAACCCCTGTGAAACTTTCGCACAAACTTCCCTAATGATGATTTAGTCTTCTGTTGGTGTTGAAATTAAATATCAGCAAAGTGTATGCACGAAATGGAAAAGACAGTTTATTGATGAACATATTTGCAGTATCACTTTGTGTACAATATTTGACGTCGGAATGTAATCATCTTTTTATTTGTCATTTTCGGAAATTTATACAAAAATATTGTTAGATTTAGCGATTCTTGAAAAGACTACAGAAGTTTTTTTACATCGATTAATCCTTTGAAAATAAAAAACGGTGGAGAGAGCACATCCATGATGACTCGACACATCCAAAAAAATCACATCATTGATGCTTAGATGGAAACTAAGGACTTTTTTTTTATATGTCTGATTGGTTTAATTCATTAAAAGAAATTCTTTCTGCCTCTTTCTGTTTTTGTTTCTTCGAATATAGAGATGGTGCCATTGGACTAGTGTTTTCAATAACTCCTCCTTGGAGAAAATTTCTGGGTTTGTGATCACAGGTTTTTCTCATTTCAAATATGGCATAGGTAAGTTTTTATTTATGATGGCTCATTTAACACAGATGGTGATATTTATAATCATCTTATTAGCATTTTAAGTTTGTGTTTTTCTCTCTTTCTTTGAATATATGCTTTTTGATGTACAAATTCCTGTCCTTTGTTTGGGAAATTTCTGGGCTATGAGAAGAATATATGCTTTTTTGCAAATTCCATTGTCCTTGTTTGGGAAATTTCGGGCATGAGAAGCCACGTTTAGCTTAATGCTAGCTTCTTACAGAAAAAAAATTTCCAATTAGTATTTTGAATATTTCGAATAGTTCTTAGCCCTTGGAAAAGTGGACTAGAATGGATTCCTTGTTTGTTTGTTTTGTCGATCAATTCTTGAGGTTTTTTCTTTTACTTATTTATTTTGCTATCTTGTATGATCTTGATTTAGATGACTATGGTGTTGATGGTTTCTCCCTGCAAGTCAGCCAGAGGGAACCATTTGAGATCGATCTACACCGGTGAAACCAAAATGTTTAATCTACTAACAGAGGGGAAAAACAGAAGCGGTAATTAAAAGTCGTTCCGATATCAACCTGAAAATCATTAGAAATAAAGCAACCCATTTAAGGAAAATTTCACAGCAGTTCCCCAAACTGAAAATGAATTAGGAGAGACTTCATAGGAGTAAAAGCGGACACAGAAGAAAAATAGGCAAAAAAATTATCAACTTCCTCAAAGAGAAATTTAGAATTGTACTTAGAGAAGCATACCATTATAGGCAATGAAAGTGGTAAGAGATCTCCGATCGGACATTGAAAATAGCAGAAATCATCCAAAGCCTGGAAGAGAAAAGATATAAAATTGGAAGATCTGGACATTGAAATAGCAGAAATCATCCAAAGCCTGGAAGAGAAAAGATATAAAATTGAAGAGTCTCGACATTGAAATAGCAGAAATCATCCTAAGCTAAGAGTCTGACATGAAATACAGAAATCATCCTAAGCCTGGAAGAGAAAAGATATAAAATTGGAAGAGTCTCGACATTAAAATAAAGCAGAAATCATCCAGCCTGGAAGAGAAAAGTATAAAATTGAAGAGTCTCGACATTGAAATAGCAGAAATCTTCTCAAGCCTGGAAGAGAAAAAGATATAAAATTGGAAGAGTCTCGACATTAAAATAGCAGAAATCATCCAAAGCCTGGAAGAGAAAAGATATAAATTGGAAGAGTCTCGACATTGAATACAGAAATCTTCCTAAGCCTAAGAGAAAAGATATAAATTGAAGAGAAAGATGAAAATTGGAAGAGTCTCGACATTGAAATAGCAGAAATCATCCTAAGCCTGAAGAGAAAAAGATATAAATTGGAAGAGTCTCGACATTGAAATAGCAGAAATCATCCTAAGCCTGGAAAAAAGATATAAAATTAAAGAGTCTCTGACATTGAAATAGCAGAAATCATCCTAAGCCGGAAGAGAAAAGAATAAAATTGGAAGTCTTTAAAGAAAAGAAACCTCCTCCCTCCTGATTGATGGAAGAACATGGTAATTACAATCATATCTACAATGAGAAAACAACTATGTTACTATAAGGTAAAGTTGTGCAGCTATAAGGAAAGAGAAAGAAAGTTACGTTTCAACTGTTCCGAATTTTTTCATTCTGAAGATCTATGCATCAAGTGCGAATGGTCAACATGCAAACCAGGGAATGCGGTATAAACGAAAAATTGGTGGAGAAAAAGGGCTACTTAGGTCTGAAAGGATGCAAGGCCTTCCCAGTCAATAAAAAACCTTCAGTCAGGCAGCCCGGAAAAAGATACGTTCAAGCAGCAGCAGACAAGAAAAGGAATGAAGCAAAAACAGAAGAAAAAGATATGAAGACGAAAACGGACAAAGATATGGATCTGACAGATTTTAAAGGCTCACTACAGGCACTGAGAGAAGTGAAAGTGCTACTACAAAAATTTCCAACACTGCTCGAAGTGGCTTGACGTTACAAGCGAAAACCATAAGAAAAGAGCCCATACTATAGTGCACCCATGAGCGATTAACCAACATCAGTGGCGAATCTAGGATCGGATCGGGGCATAAAATTTTGTATCATCGGGACGAATGTCAAACCTCAAGGCTAAAGCAAAACAAACCTTTTAACCTTTACACACCTGACAATAAGAATCATAAAGAACAATACAATACTTTCGATAATTTAATAAAAAATTCAATGAAATAACTAGCAAAAAATGTCTTAGACCACGTCAAAACTACAAATACAAGTGGAATGACATAAAAAGTGGAAAATTTCGAGCCTGTATAGCCAGGAAAGATGTTGAAGCTTCTTTATTATTTTTTTAAAGAAGGAAATAAAGAAAATAATAGTGGATTTTAAATAAAATCAAGAATTTGGCTTGCGTTTGGGGCTGTAGCCCGATAGTCCCTCCCCCCCCTGGCTTGACTCGACCAACATGCTAACAGATCCTACCCCTCTCCCAACCTTCTTCCAGCGAACACCACACAGTCTGTCACCTTCGTCAGGCGGAGGAGTTTATCATCAGGCATGGATCATATGATCAGGTATTATATATCAGGTCTACATCATCTTTCTGTCAGGCTGATCGTTACTACTTCTTCAGGCTCAAGGATGGAGGCCCCTTGAGTCCATGCGCCTCGTTAAATTCTCATCGCTGTGTGGCACTATGGTGTTAATAAAAATGACAACAGGAAATCCTTTATGGAACTAAGTATGTGCAAAATCTCTTTACACAAGCTATCAGGAGAAATATTTATACTTCTAAGATAATGTAAAAATGAGAGACCAATATATTCCAGTCCATTGATGAGACGACTCGTTGTCTGGTTAGCAATATTTCTTGCTGACATGGAGATGGTGTTAGACATAGAATATCATTCGCTCATCAAAACACTACAAACTTATCAATTGCACCTGATACATCATTATACAGGGTTCCCACTTATATCCTTAACCCCCCTTTAATTTCTAAACGGTGACAGCGGCCATAAAGTGTTGTTCTTAGTATGTGCCATATGCGCTACTGATGAGACAACCATTCGCCATCTATCGGCAAAGTTTGGAATTAGTGGTCCATCTCGAAAACAAAGTACAAGATGCGGGGAAATGTTACTGTTAGAGCGTTGTCGATTTAGTATAAAAAGGTACCTTGAACACATTAATACGAAGAAATGAAAGTTGAAGTACATTTGTTTGTTCAAGATTTCATCCTGTGACGTCTTCTAAACGTTAAAAGAGAAAAAACAATTAGTTACCACTTAATATACCTTATTTTCGGTGTTTAAAGCTCTCTGTCATCTACAATGCATATTTGAGTCCTTGTTCAAATTTCACTTTGCCACGTTTTAGCATATAGTTGGGTGCAAACACAAGCAAATAGTAATGCCCTGCATGTGCAAGTCCATTCCGCTGTTATTTATGTTTGTATTTCCACAAGAAGTGTATTACATTTTTCGCCCGAAAATAACATTTTCCTTTACAGGTCATATGACGTCAAAATTTCCAAAAAATGCGAGCAAACAAATGCGCATTTTACACGTTTTGTTCTTAGCATTATTGCACTCAAGGTGTCTTCTTTTCGTACTAAATCAAAGACGCCTCACAAAATTAGCTTTCCCGGACACTTACTTTATAACTTAGGTTTTAGGAACTAACATGAAGAAAAATTTAATTTTTTCCTCGGTGGAGGTGTCGCATCCTCCAAGTCACCGCCAATGATTCTGAAACCTAAAAAAATTAACACTGGCAGAGATGTTGTGATGTGCAAACACTGATGACAGGTAAAGACACCGCTTGTCATCAGAAAATCAAAGAAATGGTGTTTCAAAAATGTTCAATTCCTTGCTGTTACAATAACTAAAGAAGCTAACAAGAAAGCTCTTATCACGATGGGCACTTTACAGATTAGTTAAAAAAAGAATGGATAGCGATACAAAATGAAAAATTCTGCTCTTTATAGAGCAAAGCACAGTATATCCACAAGAGACGCTCTGAAAAAATGTGTTTGTTTTACTTGCAAATTGTACAAATCTTTTGTATTTGCAGATCTGAGATCAGTATAGTGGAGTCAAACACTGTTCCAGCATTGCCTTTTTCACGAAAAATAAATAAGAAAAATTGTGAAAACTCCTTAACAACAGTGCGATTTTATCTACCCAGGTTAGAGAATTCTGGCACTGCTTAATTTGTGTCTACATCCAGGGTTCCTACTCTACTTTTCAAAAAAAGGCATCTTCAAGGACGTATTTTGTATTATACATGACTTTCAACCAAGTGAGATGCTTTTACAGTTTAGTTAAAACTCATAAGAACAATATTACTTAAAAAAATTCAATATTTAAGTCTATTTTTTAATTATACAAAAATGCGATATAAAAAATTTTTCAAAATAAGCCCAATCCCATTTTTTTAAAAATACCGCAGTTAAAATTTGGGTACGTGGTGTCCAACAAAGGCTCCTGATTTTAAAATAAATATCTCGGCAACGGATATCGATAGAAGAATGAAACCAATGATATGTTTATTTTGAAAGCCATAAAAATTTAATAAAGTTTCAGAATTAGTTGCAAGTTAAAGCAGCGCAGGTGGCGCTGTACGCTGAGTCGCTCGCACGGAGTCAGAAAAGGTAAAAGTCCAGTGCAATCGTGTAATCGCAACACAATCGATTCAGATGGCACCTGCACATAGATGGATACCAAGAATGAAATTTTCCGTCATTCTCTTGTAGTAAGGTCAACAAAAGCAAGCACATGCTCAGCAATTCAACTCTTCAAGCTCGTGTAGTATTGCAGGATTGTCCGAAAACAGTATGCTTCCCTGCGCCCGCACAAGAAGAAGTCGTAGGGAGTGAGATCGGGTGATGGAGGCCAATCCATGTTCGCCAGTAAATGTGGAGTAGTTCAAAGCAATTACTACTTATTCTGAAAAGTTTCAAATTTAGTTACCATCGGTGCCACCAGTTCCGTTGACACACTACAGAGAATGATTGGAAAATTCTCATTCTTGTATGTATCCCTGGCTGCGAAAGGTGCAATATCTTGAATCGATTGTGTTGGTGATTGCTACGAATGGACTGTTTACAGCCTTTTCTTGACTGCAAACGGCGACGACTGCTGGAAGCGTACCCAGCTGGCAACATTTGCAACTAATTTGTAGAAACTTTTTTTTTTGCTAATTTTTATGGTTTCAAAATAAACATATCAATATTTCATTCTTATCGATCTCCTGCCATGAGATATTTAATTTTAAAATCAGGGAGCCCTTTGTTGGACACCCTGTATATGCACGCATGGCAGTAATATGTACACATATTAACAAACTATAAAATAGGCACAGCACGTGGTTATATGCATGCCATGATTTTCCTGACGTTTCGAGACCCAAACTAGCGATTTAGCGCTCCAAGAAAATTCGCCAAGACAAAAAAAAGGCACCAAGTGGTAGGCGCATAACAGAAAAGTGGCCAATGCACAAGTTCACAATAGAAAATTCCATGATGTTCACCTCAATTTGCGAACCGACATGAATTTATCTTCTCTGACTTAAAACTATTTTGATGTTGATCTGAACTTTCTCTGGCACACCTAAGCCCATCTGCTTCATTTCTAACTGATCTTTTTTGAATAATTTCATCCCAAGTTTCATCAACTTGTAAGAAATATTGTGAATTCATCTTAAGCAAATTTTTTTCCAAAGTTTTTTTTTTTACACCAGAGCGAATATAGTAACAGGCTAATAAGACTATGAAGTTATGCCTAACAGGGAGGAGGCTACCGCTTTTGTTTCATAAACAAACTGATCCTGTCCATTGGCAAAAGAGAAACTTAACTTCTTTTCTGTGCCACATACCTTAGCATTTTATGTATATAGATTGTTACAAGTTGATTGAAAAAAAATTCAAGAAAACAGTACACAAGCATGATTCTTCAATATGAATTATTGCATTAAAATTTTTGTTACTATCCTTTAATGTTCAATTGTTTAAAAACTGGAATTTTTTAAAATATTTTAGAATTCATTAAATATTATTCGACATTAAAAGCATAATGATGCACTATAAACAATGAAATCTCATTAAAAAGTAAATCTATTTCATATTACACTGCTAAGGCAAGTAGCTTATTGCATTATGAACCAAGAAGCAATAATATTTCATTTTGAAGCTCTTGTCAAGGACATACCCAAGAGACTCCACTGTACATATTTGAATTTTTCCAAAATGGATTAAATGTATCCAATTTTTTAACTAAATATCGAAGTTGTTTCAAATTGATCCTTCCTTAACTGGAAATCACATTAATATGTACAATACTGAAGATCTTCATTACCAATTATTTATGGCCAGCATAAGTACGAAATGTATTTATATATTTTGATGAAAATGAGACATTCTTCCAAATAAATTAATGTGAGGATGTTTAACCCATGGCAACAGGTTAAATTTACACCAATTCTAAAGTCTTCAAGCTGGAACTTACAATATTCTTTACCAAGATAAAGTTTAAAATTAAGGATTTTACATACTAAGTGTATCATTAGAAAAACGTGTTGTAAAACCACTATTTCCTTCACTACTACTTATTTACACATTAATGCAAAATGAATTTCATTTCTTCTGCAGCTTCTTCTAAGACGCAAGCACTTGAATGACTACATAGCTGAATCAATCATAGAAATTGTCAAATAAAGTGAAATCGGATAACCATTCCCAAATTACTTAACCCAGATTCAGGGGAATGTTTATTAATTGCTGAGCATGAACATGAAGCTCTCAGAAAACCAATCCAATACAGTATCACAATCTATACAGAAAAGATCTACACAAAATGCTTATCTAAACCATGGCTTTTTAAAAACATTTGGCACTCGCAACACATTTTGTGGGAAAAATTTCTTTTACAAACCCATCTACTTCAATAAAATTTCACAGCAACCCAAGAATAAGAAAATGCATTAATAACAATTTAAATGAAATCAAGTTGGTTAACAAATTTTAAAAATCTTGTTTTTACTTGGGCCCCCCCCCCCTTTTAAAACAATGTACTTGTTCCAAGCTTTCATGATCCCACAATTTAAGAGGCTGACATAAACAGATAAAATGATATAATTAGCAAAACGGTCAACATTCCCGATGGTTTCTATCACTGCTTATTCCCAATACTTTAATTCAAGGCAAACTAAGTAGTCTCAACCAATTCTCCCACTAAAAAGTTATAGATTTTACATGAAAATTATCCATTAGAATACATTCAGATATTATGGATCATAGTTAAAAGGATAGTTCAAATTCAGCTCTACCATATGAAATCAATACCATGAAAGCGATTTTTACTTTTAACAAATGACAGAATAACTTAAGAATATACTGACTGTAAATCTTTGAAAATTATATTATCATATAAAACAAGATATAAATAGGCCATTATACCGATTTACTTGTAATAAATGTTTTTAGCAAAGATGCAAAAATTTCTGTCATAGTATTATGCATTTAATGTGTTTGTAATACACAGTTAAAAAATTGACGGTTATGATTACACATTAAAAATCTCGCAACATGGGAAATTATCTACACAGGAGTCTACTGTAAATAAATTTGCCACACTACACTTTTCTATAATGCATACAATGTGCAACTTTTTAACCATTTCATACAGAAGTCTACTGTAGTAAACTATTGGCATATACTGAACATCCTACCACAAGCGATTTAACTATATTATGCATATCCATGCAAGATAATTCCACTTTCTTACAAATAAAGGTATTTCTCTATATCCCAATTTTTGTATTTGTTAAAATGATTCATTAAATATGTAGTTAAATTTTATATTAAGTTTGAAATTAAATTTATATATTTGCAAAATCAATATAAATGGACATCATTGACATCTTATTCCATTAATGTTCTTCGAATTATTTCACTTGTCTTATATATTATACTTCAATTATTGGCAATATTCTAAAATGTAATCAAGTTATGATAACTTTATTAATAATATAACTTGTATCATAAGTACAATCTTATAAAAATTATTAAAGTGCTTGGAAACTTCATTCCAATTGTCCAAGAAAAAGATTAAGCTAATGTGTAGTGGAAATTGTACACAACACAGAAAATATCGTCCAAAACAAAATTGGTAAAAAAATAATTTATTGCAAATGAATGAATGAGATTTTGTTTGTCTAAGGCAAAAAGTACAGTTGAGCAACAAACTGTAAAAGAAATTTACAACAAATGTGACTTCAATTTCATGACAAGTGTTTCCTGTGTAATAAGACATTTCACAATACTGATGATGATTCCTAAAAAAAGAAAGAATTTACATTAGTTTTTGGAGGAAAATTTAACACTATTACACAAGAAAGTATTTAGACATATGAACATTAGTTAAACATAAAATCTGACAAAAGTACATATGAAACTTATGTACTGCAAAGACAAATTTAAGATTTCAAAACTACTGATTACTTCAATAAGTTTACAGACTGTCCACCACAACAAAAGATTTATAAAGCAAAAAAAATAAAAATCCCTGTTGGCAAGCTAGAAGGCAAAGATGGATTCCTTTAATATGCAGATATAAAGAAAAGAACATTTGCCCTCTTTTTCCCCGTAAGGATTAAATCTGCAAGAATGAAAGAAGGTTTAAGAGACTGTAAATGATAAAAGCTTTCCAACAGGGGGTAACATGCGTAGGTTGAAAGGTACTTTACATTACGGGGGGGACGGGGGATCACTTTACAGTTCATAACTTTCTAAGCAATTGCAGCTCTAAAAAACCTAAGATAAAAGTTGCTTGTTATGATAAGGCAATTTGCCCAATTTGAATTTTCTTTCTATCTTTGAAGGTAAGGGAATTATAAGGAAATGAAAATTTCAACTCCCACCATTTCCACCCCCTTTCAGCTGGATAGTTAGCTCATCTATGAACTCGGCCAAGATTTTCACTATCCTTATGACATATCCCACACCTGTAAAAATAAAACAAATATTACTCCACTTATCGTGTTCACAAGACAACATGGATAAAGTGCGATGCATATAAACTTTTGAACAAAGGGTGGTTTTGGGTTCTAGGGGTCACAGTCGGTGAAGATCTACAGAAATTTTTCAGAAGTCATGTCATGAGAACCATTGCAATAAGTAGACTTCCTATAAGGAATCTATCCAAAATTATGTTACACTTCAGGACAACTTTTAATACCACACTTCAAGAGAAGGGGTATCTAAATTAAAGAAATAAAATATTTTATGATAGTTGCCAAGTACTTGAAAACAGTTTTAAAATTAATATGAAAAATTTATTCTTACCTTGTACAACAAAATGGTTTAAAAAAAGACAGTAAAGAAACTGTATCCTTTCGTCCATGTAATTTGCCAGCAAGCTTGATGTCGTCTAAGTTTCTTTAACTGATTACTGTCAATATGCATATCTGCAAATATAAATAAAACAAATTTTAATTTAATCAGTACACTTTACGAAAAAAAATTCTTATGCAACTTAATCACTATGTTCTATAGGCAAATAGGATATTTAGAAGTAGTCTCCCACTACATTTCTTTCCCTGTGTTCTTTTTTTTACCCACTACTAATGCATTGTTTCTTATAGAAGACATCAAAACTTGATATACCATTGCAAATAATTTTAAAACTTTCGTTCAACACATAAGCCTTTTTAACAATCTCCAATAGAGCTTAATCGATTTAATTTGCTTTATTGAAGTATCAGGCTAAATTTAACTAAGCATCTGAAATCCAATTATATGGCATCTACATATAAGTGACTTGTATATGAATTTACAAACAAATTGAAATATTTATTATGATATTTGGAGAAACTTATTCAATTATTTACTGCTATTCTAAAACTGCATATCTTAATATAAATAAGTCGTTTTTATGTTCCACATCTCCTAAACTAGTGGACCGATTTCAACCAAACTTGCACACTTATTATTTAAGACAACTGGAAGATTATTGCTAACTTTTCAAAGCCCAAAAGTTAATTAAGCAGTCAGTTCATTAGAAATTAACCGAAACCATTTTTCTCGCAATAACTTGGGTGCATTTTGATCCACAAAAAATATTTTCATACCAATTTAAAGTTCAAAAATTTTACCTTTCAATGATAAAAATTTTATATCTGAAAATTTTTCCTTCTATTTTCAAAATTTAATTAATTACCTGCAGACGATTTTGAAATAATGCAAATTTATAGCTACGCAGTTACTAGGCAACAGTTAAGACTTGGAACCAATTTACCTTTATTTCTGAAATTGCTTATTTTTATAAATATATTTAACATAAGAAGAGAGAGAAGATCACTGTCAACTTTTCAAAGCCCCAAATCTTATTAAAAATTTCAGTTAATTGGAAATTAAGAAAGATTTTGGCATTTTCAGTAATATTTTTCGAAAATTAGTAGCAAGTCACAAAAACCATTTTTACACATTAAAAGTTTAAAAAATTAGCTTTTCATGACACTAGTTTCATCTCCGTTCAATTCGTTGCCCTCATTTTAATAATTTTTCAAAAATTAAATTGTGTATAAAAATTACAATTTGTAACACTTTTTTTTTTATTGATAAAGAAGAATACACAAGAACTGTTGCTAGATCACATTAAAAGAATGTTGGATGAAGACTAATTTTATTTTTTATTCATATTTTAATATTTTTCTTAGTGAAAAAATGTAATTAATTATCCCAAAACATCCATTAAAATTTTTCTTATACTACAAGATTTATGAACAAAATTTGAAGCGCCTATGCAACAAATATTAACTTATGGAGAAAATTAGCTATAGGCGGGTTTTAAAAACTGTTTGGTTCAATTGATATTGTTTTAATTAAAAAATGTTTCAGACGATAAAAGAATTTGGGGCATTGTATAAAACTACTTTTGTATAAAATTACATCAAAAATATTAGACATGAAAGTATTTTAATCCCGAGCAACGCCGGGCATAACAACTAGTATTAGAATAAAATCAATTAGGAAATCTATTATTCCACATAAACTTAACCAAAACTAACAATTTAAAAATACTGTTACACAAATATTATAAAAACTTTTGTAACAACTATCTTTGGCATCTAGACCACCTCAAAGAATGCAAATGTTTTTTAACTGTTCAATAAATAAAGAAATCTAGGAAAATAATTTAAACATACAACTAAAGAATAGTTTTTAAAAGCGATAGTAAATAGCAATTTTCTCCTCAATGAAAATCACTTGAAATTATATGAAATGAAATTTAAATTTCGATTTCTACTTGTAGATTTGAATATAATTTAGGATAATTTGTACAATCTAGAATCCAACATACATGAGTAATATGTTCTCTGGGTGTTTTTTCATATATGCATGTCTAATTTTAAATGAACATAATCATATGCAGTGAAAAACCAACACCAGCCCATGAAAAGTTTATTTTTGAAATAAGTCTGAAAACTGGCAAAAACTAAAAATCAGAACGTAAAAAAATAAAAAATACTTAGTTATGAAGTACAAGCGAAGATGCCACGACGTCTGCTATTGCTTACTCATGCCTGCAATTGGACTTAATGGATAGAACAAAAACCAAGAACAATTTTGTCACTAAATATAAGCATGCAGTTAAAATAATGTGAAAAAGCACATAAAAATAAAACTTTTACATACAAAAAGTAGCTTCTTTTATCTATATGAAGATTCAATACACAAGAATAATAATATTCCATAATAATGTATCTTTGTAAAGAATGAGACAGCCAACTGTCATGATGAATGAAGCTTAAATTTAAAGTACATCTAATCGTTACTTTGTTCCTAACTGATGCAACCTTATAGTTAAAAAAGTTTATTCACTATAGAAATAAGATTAAAATCAAATTTATTAAATTAAAACATTTAATGATGCCTTTTAATTTAATTACAGCTAAGTAGTTTCACTTGATTCTCTCCGAATTTTAAGAAACCTTTAAATCTATTCTAGTTTATGTCCAACATGTTGCAGTAGATTTAAAAATAAGTGCTTGATATCGTCTAATTTAGTTCCTTGCATTCAAAGATATGTAATCACTTAATTTTCATTTGCTCAAAAGGCAGGTTATGTAAATACACAATTTAATCATTTGCTGTCGTGTTGTATAAAACCAAAGGACCCATGAAGAGATGTACCAGAAGTGCAGTCGAACCTCGGGAATCCGAACTAATTGGGGCTTGCCTTTGTTCGGATTCTGGGGAATTCGAATTAACCAGGAAATTTGGTAAAATACTCGATATATCAAATGCAATAGAGTATTGACTCTGAGTGCTCCACAAAGGTATATGGAAAAATCACACAGGAATTCGCACAGTGCAGTGACAAACAAGTTGAGGGTAAAAAGATATTTGGATTTCTTTCTACTAATTAAGGTACTGTATTCATTTTTAAAGACCAATTCATATACTCATTTTAAGTTAGAAATAAACATTAGCTTTGTCTCCGATTTGTAAATTGTTATTTTTTCTTCATTTTTCGGTAAAAAATTCAGAAAATTAAAAAGATGTTCCAAATTGTCTGAAATTTTGGATTCCTGGGGTTCTACTATACATAAAATCTTACGTATTTTCAAGTTTCCCTCCTTTGATGTCAATTTTTTTCAATTATATCATGCTGTCCTAAAAAAAATAGCAACAGCCTTTTTCAATTTAATAGAAAAAAAAACCAAATAGCTTTTGCATTGAAAAACATTAATTTTTAAAGCATATCATACAAGCTCTACAAATTAATTTTTGAATGATTTGACAGAATTAATCGTGGCACATTACCATTTAAAAACAACGAATAAAAATTCTAAGTACTATGTCTAAGGTGATTAATTTCTAAAAATTTAATTCGAGATGGGAACAAATCAACTAATGTAATATCTGTGTACATTGTCTCGGACAAGAATAAATGAAATTGTCCAAAATAAAGTACTGCAGGTAAATGTTAACCGTCTACTTTTATCCGTTTACTTTTCCCATCATTAGCACTCCATAATAGTGCAAATAAATATCCAGCCAATCTTTATTGTTCCAGGTCAAAATACTAAAAGACTTACTTAAAATTACTTAATACTTAAAGATTATAGAAGAAAACAGAATATCAGCATGAGCAAAAAGGGAAAGAAACTGGTAGGAATCAAATAAAAATTCAATGAAACTTTTAAATTGTGAATTTGAAGGAACAAATTACACCTTATACAAAAGAGTTCCAATCTATTAATGTGAAAATTTTCCACATGAAATGGTTTAGTATTTTAAGTTTTAAATGGAAAACAAAGGTTTTCCATATCTAGACTGTCATGGTACCCATCCAATCCTTACAATAATTAGGATAGCAAATTACTGATAAAATAATTGAATAAAATGCTGAGCAACAAAGTTGGCAAATATGCTTAGTAATTTTTTTTTTAACAGATCTATTTTCATTTAGAGGACATTTCCAATAAACTTTAAAGTATGAAATATTAAAGTGAGGATCAATAACTAAATTCACAAAGAAACATGTTGGTATAAATTTATCTGCAAAAATACAAATTAGGCACTCCAAACAAATTTTCAGTTAAAATTTGCCAAGCATTCTTATTAAGTTCCATCCAAACAGTCAATTTACAGTGGATTTGAAAAATGTAGTCCATGCCCCAAATGGGAAGGTAAAATTCCAAAATAAAAAATATTGCAGAAATCTGAAGTTAGATTGGTTTCACCATGATTTATACATACATCTTATAAGTAATTAGTTAAAAGTTACCTCTCACTAGAGACAAAAAAACTTGTATGAAAGCAATATTAAAGCATTGAGCATGAAGAATAACTTTCCTACAAACTCAAATGATATAATCAATTTTTAAGAATCTATAAAAATTAGAGTTTTGAATTAGATAAATTATAGAATTGCAGTTTGATGGAAATTATTCACTTCAACATTCTTGAGCGAGAACTTTCAATGGAAGAGTAAATTAGTTTTAAAAATAAAAATCTGATTATTTTATTCATAAAAATACTTACGGAAGTTTGAACTCTTGACAATATATATTTTTATTTAGAGCTCTGCTCAATTAATATTCTATTGAAAAACTACTCAAACAAGTTGTGGCCAAACAGCAAGGAAGATGCTCAATTCCAACATACTAGACAGGTGCAAAAAAAAATTTTAAACGTATGAAGCAGGCTTACTACATTACTGGTTGAAAAAGGATTCAAACTTGTGTTTCTGTGGTCACAAATTACACCTCTATGTGGAAAGAGATGGACTTTACTTATAGCTTCTTTGTCTATATAAACTATTCACAATTAAAAGGCACTTCAATTTTCTATTTAGAGTGAACTTTTGATGAATATCACTTTCATTTATAGTTCGTTAGATAATTGAACGATTCCAGTATGTATAACAGTATCTGTGCATACGACTCGGAAAGGTACTAATGTACAACTACAATATTCTCAGTTAAGCATTGAAAAGTTACTCGAATAATAACAGAACAGAATATTATGATATAGAAAACTTTGTTTGAAATTGCACTTAAGAATTTTTTTTATACCTGTCGGTAAATAATTTCAAGTCAAAAACAAATAGAATAATGAGCTTCAACTTCTAACATAAACCTTTTAAAGCAGTTTTGAATGATGTCAAGAAATTACCTCATATCTAATCTGTGAAGTACAGTCGAGAATCGAAACTTCAACACTGTCAATACTAAATACCCATTTTCAAGCAGCTAATTAAGTATACACATGGGTGTCACTCTTCAAAATTTGCAAGATTGAACTTTTTTAAAATTTACACAGTCAAGCGTTCTTTACCAGAATTAAAAGGAAAAAACTCTAACTGTTACCCCATAAATCAAAAAAATATTCAATAATAAAGCAACTAAAATATTATCAATATGAAAAAAGAAAATATATGGATACTTAACAAAATCAACCTTTCAATTGTTTCTAAACCAATATTTAAACACATATTTACACCCTAAAAAAGTTTCACTTATTATCAATGAAACAAATTTCTTTTTCAGTTCATATTTTCTATTTCTTCAAAAAAAAGTTTATTTTTGTAGCCGTAAGATTTTCTTTCACTTTGTGGTCAGACTTGGGGTTTGGGCAAACTTTACCATTTTTATCTTGTATAAGAGAGGGGGCTTTTCTTTTATTTTATCTTTCTGGCTCAGAATACATTGAAGTTTCTGCCTGTTTTGGAGTGCTGCTAGTGAGTACTTGCTTTGAAGAATCTTATATTTTTTTTTCTTCAAATTCTCATAGTATATTCTATTCTTAACAGTTAGGGATGTTCTATCATCTGTAATGATATCGTCCATGATGTTCAGTTGCCCTCAACCCAAGGACCAGAAAAAACACTCATTACGGCTTTAATAAAACGAGACAGAATTTTATATTTTTGGCAGCCATTTTCAAAATTTGCAACCACCAGTCAACATCAATTCTGCCACCCTCTTTTTCCCATCCATCCATTAAGTTGACTCTTTCATCAATGATATACATCTTAACTTCTTGTATATAAGAACCCAAATCACTTCCAAGAACAACATTAGGCAGCATTTCTCCTAAGCTTATGAGTGCAGATAAGCATAAACTTTCTTTTCTAAACTTAGGATTCAATGCAGAAAAATACCAGCATTTGATGTTTAAAGGAAAATTCTTTAAAATATATGTGCTTGTTGCAGATATGCCTCTCTTAAAGAAATAAAAAAAACCTTATCGACCCACTTTTACTTTTTTAATACGGCCATATGCAGTCTTTCCCACATTTAAATATTTATATCATTTAGTGTCTTTTCTGGAAGTACTTGAAAGTCTTTCAATTCAGCCACAGATGTCGGAATAAATTCAGGTTTATTTTTTAAATTTTTTCAATAAAAAATGAATAAAAAATCCTTAGGAAATCAAAAAGTTCTGCATAAACTTAGTGTAAAATGGGCTTTTCAGTTTGTAATAGTTTAACCTTTTCATTAAAATAGGGCAAAAATTCCCTGTAAAATCAGAAAACAATAGAACTTTTCATAATGAACGAAAAGAGTGGATATTACTGCATCTTTTCTAGAAATACTCCCATCAGATCTCTTTTGCCTTTTTATTCTGTTTTGGAAAATATGTATGCTTTTCTTTTGATCTTCAGAAATTTTGCAATAATGGAAAATTGCAATAAGCAAATCATGGTATTTCTGTTTCTTCATTGGATAAAATACTTGCATCGTACAACATCAAAGCATCTTTATTACATATAAGCATCTGTAAAAACTGGCTATCAATTGGCCTTTGTAAGTTTCAAATTATATTTCAAGTTCATATTCTCCTGAAGTCCAACAAACAGTTCAGTGGCTTTGGGTGCTTCATTTATATAATTGAAAACATAATTAGCAAAATCTTCAATGAATCTATCAAAATAACAGATAGTTTAGCAGTGTTTTGAAATTTATGTGCCAAGTCACCATCAATGTGTAACAAATTCTTGTTGGCATCCCTCAACTTTTCAATACCTGTTTTGCAACCTCTCATGGTATTACAATTATCAAGTAAGCAACTTATTACTTTAGAAAAACTAATTTCATTGCTATCCAGCAATTTTTCAAATGCAAAAATATGCGATTTACAGTGGATATGTTTTCTTTTTTGGACCTAGATCAGCAGCTATGATTTTTTCTTTTTCATAGTCATAAATTCTGACAAGAACATTGATGATTTTATCACCATTATTATTAGTAGCTTCATCTACATTCATGGAAACAGTTGCGAATCTAGGATTCCGGTCCGAGGAGGTGGCTGAGGTCATAAAAACTTTGCATCTTCGTGATGAATGTCACACCTCATGGCTTATGTAAACCAAAACACTTTAACTTTACAAACTTGACTCACCTGACAATAAAAATCATAAAGAACAATACAATACTTTCACTAATTTAATAAAAATTATAATGAAATAACTAGCCAAAAAATGTCTTCGACCGTGTCAAAGCTACAAGTACGAGTGGAATGACTACAAAAGTAGGAAAATTTTCGAGCCTGTCAAGCCAGAAAGCAATGTTGAAACGTTTTTATTATTTTTTTAAAGAGAGACATTAAGAAAAAGTTGTAATGATGTTAAATAAAATCTCAATAATTCTGGTTTGGCTCGGGAGGAAGGAGCTGTAGCCCAATAGCCCCCTCGGATTCGCCACTGCATGGAGAAGTAAATTTTTATTCTTCTCTCATAGTTTTTGCCACACCATATCCAGTTATATATGTTGCAGCAGTCCTCTTCATCTTAAGCTTTGACAAAGCTGGACTATCCTTTACTAATGTTTGACAAAGTTCTACTAGCTTGGACACGAGAGAAAACGGCAAGGAATTCTCAGCAACAAAACAAGCAAGAACAGCTTTTTGATTTGCCCTTCTATCATTTAAGGAAAGAGTTGTATTTTCACTTGTTTTGGATCCTGGAAAAAGAGATGCGCATCAAAGTCCACGAAAATTCCTCTAGTGAACTTTGCATGCTTTTATAATGCCTTCTTACCATTATTTCCGTAGTTTATTTTCTTAGGGCAAACGAAACAAAAACAATGGCCAACCTCATTTATCTTCTTACACCATTTGCTAAAAGATACTTTATTTTTATCTTTTTCTTTCAGCCACTCAAAATGCCATTTATTTCTAACTCCCGCATCGTTAAATTGTTGACCTATCTCGATGAAGTCCATTTTAATTCCATACAATATTTTAATCCATAGCAGTTAGTAGACACGTAAAAATTTGAACGCAAAGAAAAAACGTTAACAAATACATTCGAAGCGGAAGCTAGACTCAAAGATAATTTTCCAGTTCGCCTCCGTTCGGTAACGTTGTGCAGTGCACTAGCATCTCCCGATAATAGGGGGATTTTCCCTTAGTCCCAGTGCATGCGCAAAAGATTATGCCAAGGTTATTTGGAGATGCTATTTGCAGACGGAGTTCAGCTTTAATCGGGATGCGACATCATTACTGGCTTATTTCACAACGATCACGGAACGCAATGAAATAAAAATCCATGAAAACTTTTTAGCGGTGGGGAAACAATTTTGTTCTGATTTTTTACCAAGACAGAATTCAATCCGCCAAATTTTTAAAGACGGAATTCCGTCCTCAGGACTGAAGAGTGGCACCCATGTGTATATATATATATATAGTCATTACAAAATAAACACAACACACTATTAAAATTAATATAAAAAAAACGAAAATAAAATTGGGGGTTTTTTGTTACCTTAAATTCAATGAATAAACTAATTCAGTTTCATCCGCTTTTTCCCCTTTTATTTAAAGTAGAGTAGTATATATATATGGCAAACTTAAAAATAAAGTAGAATAATCGATACTCGACTGTTCTTGGAATCAATGAAAATATTGAAAGCTTCACATACCTTGTGGATTCCTGTCTCGCAAATCGCCTCAACGTGATCAACGAATGTGTTTATATCATTTTCAGAAAATAAATTAAGATTACAAAGAAGGCTCTCCCAAGAGTGGAGGAAATAAAATAACTCGATAACCGACATTTATTTTATTGAAATCTATAATGATAAAGAAATTACAGAATGATGGTTCAACATATTACTCAACACGATACGTGAGCGTTCAAACTTTCACGTGAAGTTTTAACGGAACGAGACAGTCACCAATGATATAATTGTTACAATATGAAGAAATGGTTTCGACATCCACTTTAGTTTTTAACAAATAAAAAAAATGAAGTCTTCATTGCATCCATGTCCAACGGGTCTGTGCTTGATCATACTCGCGAAATCCAACCGCCAGAACCACGCGACCGGACTGCTTCTGTTAAAAGACCGGAGCGCGACGTGTGGTAGGTGTTAGACGTCCCGACGCAAAAGTGCTTTAAAGAAAAATGGAAACTTTTGTTTAGGTTCAGCACAAAACTAAAAATACTATAAATTATCTACACATCTCGACATACACTGAAAATAAGCTTTAAATCGGCTCTTTGCTTAAGAAGCGAATTCACAGCATTATATAAAATCGAGCCAAAAGCACCCTTTTTAATTAATACATCCCAATTAATCAAAATGAAATAATGCCTCTTACAAATAAATTAAGAGCTCATATTAAAATTCTAAAACTAGCTAGAAAGTACAATAAATTTTACTTACGGATCTTGGGTGAAATCGTATCTGAAATGGGAGAGAAAATCCAAAATTAAAAATCCGGAAAATATATTTCACATCTTGTAGCATTTTCTATATCAATATTTTAAAAATATTTGCAATTAAAAACAAATCAAAAGCAGTTAACAAAATACCAAAAATACTGTAAAAAGTACGTCTCAAATTTATACTAGCAAAAAATTTCCACCCGATATCATTAAAATTCGAATTAAATTATACTTAAAATTAGACTGTAAAAGTTCATCACTAACATGCATTTTAAGAAGTACACAAATCTTAATATACTATTAACAATAGAGTAATAACTAGACTTAAGCGGTTCCAACCCCCCCCCCCTTCACTTTAGAGTGATGCAAATTAGGGATGAAACGAATATTCAGCTGAGTATTTTCAAGATTTTTTTTTAAGCATACCATTAAATAATAAAACAAAGAAAATTTCAGAATTATATTTCAGTACATTTTTTTATCCAAAAAACTAACATTTACTCAATTTTGAGTCACATAAAATATATGTATTTAATAACTTTATAAGTCATTTAACATTGTAAAGACAGCAATTATGATGCAAGAGCAATAACTTTTGGCAATCTTGCAGAGTACTCGATAGATATTCCGACAGATAAATTGATAATAATTTTTAAAAATATATTAAAAATACTGCAGAATCATATTTCAGTACATTTATTATCCAAAAATCACCTAACATTTACTCAGTTTCAAGTTGCATAATACATAAATGTATTTAATAACTTTATATGTCACTTAACATTGTAAAGTCTGCAATTATTATGAAAGAGCAATAATTTTTGGCCCTTTTGCCGAATACTAAACAGTCATTCATAGTTATTCTACCAAATAAATTCAGGAAAATAATTCTTTAAAATATATATTTATCAAAGAATATTGCAGAATTGCATTTCAGTACACCTATTGTCAAAAAATCTAACGTTTATTCAATTTTAAGAGGGAAAGTGAGCATTATAAGGTTAAATAACTTTTAAAGAAAAGGAGAAATGTTTTACTGGTTAGTAAGTAGAAGTGAAGAATATATTTTAAAGGACATTCCGACTTGAAGAAAAGAAATTTGTTATAATTAAGTGAAAGATAAAAAGGATGACTTTTTTTTTTTTAGGTTTTAATAAATTTTCTAAAAGAATAAAAATAGTCTAATGCATCTATAGATAAAATTATACTATTACAATTTATTTAGATTTGTGAAAGCCAAATTGTTTTTTATTAAGTGTTTAAAATACTACAAAAATACATTATAAAGTCTTACTAATAATACTTAATAATTTAATAATAATAAATGTTAATACTTAAATAATAATAATAATACTGTTAATACTTAATAAAGTCACTAAAAAATAATAATCAATTTTATTAATCTTTAATTTTTTTCATTTAAAATTTAAGGAATATTTTATTTTACCATCAAAAGTGAAATGTTTTTAAAAAGTAGATATTCGGCCAAATCACTATTCATTACATCCCCAATACAATTACAATATTCCGAAATAAAGAAAATGTATCCATTCTTTGTTTTATTTGCGAGAAACCCTCTTCATTTTGGCCTTGAAGTAATAAGTCATTGCAGAGCATGGCAATGACACACACAAAAGAAAAATCAGTGGATAGATTAAAGTTATGGAAGTAAGTTCCCATTTTTATAAAAATTTCTAATAGCAAGGATAGAATGTCCATTTAATTGGTGGGGAAAAAAAGTTTCCAAGATTTGCAAATTTAACAAGAAAATATCTTTCAGCTCCTGGAAGCACAGTATATAGTGATTTCTGAAACTCGTAATATATGTAAGAAACCAAACAGAACAGCCTTCCTGAAAATGTTAAAAAATTGTCCTTGCATCATAATTTCAGATTTTACCATTATTAAATACACTTATGTACAATGCAACTTTAAATTGGGTAAATGTTAGGACATTTAATAAATGTACTGAATAGTAAATCTACAATATTCTTCATTAAATATATTTAAAAGAAAATTTTTTTAAAAAAATTACTTTGAATAAATTCGGACAGCCGAATATCCTTAGTACATAGCTACTATATTAACAAAGCCCTTGCCTCCAATTAATTCAAGTTATTAATATGTAAAGTTAGACCCCAAATCCTTTGATCCTACCTACAGCAAAACTTTGAGGTATTACTGCACAAGTATTTTAAAATGATAAATTTAAAATATATGAAAACAAATTTAAACATGTCAATTACCTGCTGGGTACTTGTGATACACTTGGTGGAGATCGCCTAGTATATCCATATGAATCATAAGGACGTCGATAATACATGTAGTTATCTTGTTGGGGAGCAGACATGGGAGGTGGTCGACGCTCATAAGGATCAGGATACGGCCTCATACGATCAACAAAGCTGCGCTGCTCTCCAAATGATCTATCAGCACCAAAAGGTCTATCCATTCCTCCAAATCGAGGAAATGAATCTCCATAGCCCCTAGTTGGGTAACCCACAGGTGGTCCAGCATTTCTGACAGCTGGATTTCTTGGACATTCTTTGGACCAATGGCCTTGACGACCACAGCGATAACACTGACCCTTACCACCCATTCCAGGCCTTTGACGAACTTTACTGTGAGAAATCTATAGAAAAATATTTTATTTTCAACATAGCTGTTCTTATAAAACTATTCAGAAGTAACAAAAAAATTATAAAAGAGCTCAAGAATTTAGTCATCATTATTTAACAGAATTCAAAAAGTTGATAAACCAGATAAGTTTTTAAAAACATTTGGATTAAATGGATCTCTTGTGTTTTAAAGTATTAAACTTTTCTATTTAAAACTGATTGAAACAATTATGTCAAATGCTTCAAAATATAAAAAACACGCATTACATAAGCTTGAATCTAAAAAAATTTAATGAATCCATGCAGTTAATTTCAAAGGAATATTGATTGTTAACAAAATGCATATTATAAGTAAATAATTATATACCTCTACTGATATTTTTGATCCCATAAAATCTATGTTGTTTAAAGCTTCAATAGCCATCTTTGCTGCATCTTCAGAAGACATATGCTGTAAAAATTAAAAAGGAAATTTCAATGGAAACACAAAAATAAACTTTTAATAACGAAAACATTTACTAAAGGGAAAAATCTTACCACAAATGCATAGTTTTTCACAATATCACATTCTCTAACTTCACCATACTTTTCAAACATCTCCTGTAACTCTGTACCATCAGCATTTTCAGGTAAGTTACCAACATATATCTTTGTAGTACGCTAAAATAGTGAGAAATATTAGCAAAACAGACGGAACAGGGGAGGGGGAAAAAATTGGAAACAATGAATTTGAAAATTTCAACTTACCATAGTGAATTAATAATCCCTGTAAATTAATAAATTTGTATTAATAAAATGAAAATACATTAAAAAATTCTTTAAGCAATATAGTGCATAGGCAATTTAAAGAATAAGAATAAACATTAATAAGCTTAAATCTAATTCTTAAAAGAAATGTTTAGTTCAAACCTAAACATGTGGAAATAGAAATGCTTTATATAAACTCCAACACATCACTTTCACTACTGACATTCATTTAGTACAAATTTAAACTATATGTATTTGCTCTAATATTAATCTATGTCTAAAACCCAAGAGACAAATGAATTCTTAAATTCTAAATTCATTTTATTATCAGATATCCACTACCAAAACCACCTAAATTCTTATCAAATTATAGATTACGATACATTGCTTTACAGATTTTTATGGCACAAGGTCCAGATACTATATCAAATGTGTTTAAAGTGAATCTACACAAGATAGTTTGAACAGTATGCATCTCATGTATAATTTAACATTTCGAACTCATTTTCTGAATGCAATTTAATTAAGGTCCGACTTAAAAACACAGTACGGTCACCAAGTTGAATTTTTTAAATTTATAAACTATAAATCATTCACAAATGCAAAAATTCATTATAAAAAATTATGTAAAATCCATCAACATCACAAGAGTCGAGTTCTATGGACTAAAAGCAGCACCAAACTTGAATTCTTTTTGACGAAAAATCGCCCAAAAAATGCAAGTTTGGCGCCATACCGTCCATTAAATAGTACAGAATTACAGCCCAACAAAATTATAACTCACAAAATTCTATTTAAATGCATGTGGCACAGTCTTAAATTAAGAGATGAACTCAATTGGCAAAAGATATGATAGAGACCCAGAAGTGTTTATGGCTCCATTTCAAACAATTGGAAACCTACCACAACTAAAATGCCCACATAATTTCAAATTCAGAATATAAAGTATGCAAACTACACATATGTGCAAACACATTTTCAATTTAACTACCTAAACAAAAAGAAAATTTTTTTCTTCAAAAAATAGTTTCTTAGTATGATTTCATACATTTGAGAAACTGAAAAGGTAAACATTTTTTCACATTGGAGGAGTGCGTGTTTTTTAAGTTCTGCTGTTTACTTTTTTCTTTATTAGCAGTTGAAAGTATTGATTCTTCAATAAATTATCAATACGATATTTACCATAAGGAAAATGCCTCTCAATAAGGCTTTGGGAGGTATTCCCAGGCATTTTTGTTTAATGAGAATAAATATTTATTTCGGTTTCTCGGCCTGCACAGCATTTAATATATCAATATTCAATGATATTTTGTACACCCTGGCATATTATCAATTTAAATTACCTTTGATAGATATATTTCCTCTCAAACAAATTTGAGAAAAGGGATGAATACGCTTCACAAATCCAGATTTAAGAAAGTTAAAAAACAATCATCCCCCGAGAGACTACATTATATGCCGGATACAGGAGGAAAAAATACCCTTTTTAAAATAACTTTCATGAATGAAATTTATGGCATATAAAGCTTTATTTTTTAAACCGCAGCTTGAAGACATTTACTGTAGAAAAATAATGACCATCCAGTATACTTGCCGCATTAATTATTACAAAAATCCGGATTTCACTTTATCGGCCTCTCAAGAATGACTTGGAAACTCATTTTATAGTATTAAATAAACTATCATTTGATACTCAAATCGTAAGCAAAATCTACAAAATTTAAAATTAATTATAGTTCTAGCAATCATTAATATATTAATTCACAAAGCAGTAAAAAAATTCACTACGCAAAAAACTTCTAAACAGAATACCTAGGGTTACGAATAAAAATGGCGATATGACAAAATGAAAGTTTTCACGAGACAGTGAATGGTAAAGGTTAAAGTAGATATTACAGAAGATATACTTACAAAATAAATATCAAATTCTTTAATAATAAAAAATATTAAGCAACTTACTAGTTATATACTTGGATGATTATTGAGGAAAATACGGTAAGCGCCAAGGCACAACCCAGACTCTAAAATACAAAAATGAAGTGGTATGATGATGATAAAGAATGGCGCCGTACCGGTTGCCATTTAACAATACAAGCTGTTTAATAATATTTATTGCCGGCTTTTAACGACTATAAAAATTGCTTATCATATTTAAAAAAATTAAAATATATCCAGATTTTGTTCAGTATGGGAATGGAAAATGCTCAGAATTCCTGTGATTTAACTTGTTTTTTAGTATAAAACAGAGAATAAGAACATAATTCCTGTTACATATTTATATTTAAATAAGATAAAATATAAAAGAACTTAACAATGAAGCTGATTTTTTAATTGAGATGACAACTAACTAAATAGAGCAATTCTCATTTGCAAAAGTAAAACATTTAAGAGGGCCATTTAATATCTAGAAGAATCGAGAGCTAAAAACTGGTTTTATTAAATTTGTCTGCGGGGGAGAGATGGATACGCCCAAACATATGCGTCATGCCGGATCGTTCAGTTTTATTTTAACTTTGAATATGTATCACTTAGTGATTGTAAAACGTATCAAAGATTAATTAACAAGCGGTTTCTGCCAAGTAAGATTTAATATTCTAATATATGAAACAATAGTTTACTGACATTTTTTGAAATTGAATGAGCGTACTTCCCTATATAGTATATATTTATAATCTGTTAGAGTTTTTATAATATTTCAAATAAGGGCATAATGTTGGAAAATGATGGGTTACGAAACTTCAAAAGCAAAGAAATGTAATATTTTGATATTTTCACTACATTTTTATTCGTGTCAAAGCAGTTTGACTGTAACTGTTTGAGTAATTCTGTTCTCAATTTTTGTCTCGTCTGTTCTGTCTGAACAACAATCCGAAAATTTTGAAAGATACAATTTTTGTTTTCGGTTTTTTGATGTTATCATTTAAATTCGTTCTCTTATTTGATAATTATCTGATCTGATGAATAATCAGTAATACTCTTAACGAGGTAAGTTAACGTTTTTGAATGATGGTACCGCATTTAGTTAAGCATTTTTATGCTAATTTTTTATTGTTAATTTGTTTAATTATACAAATTTTTGCTGTTTGAGCCTCGTCATTTATTAAGTCGAAAGAGTGTTTAAGGCATCATTTAATTCAGATGACAAATTTTGAGTACTTGACTAGTGCATATTTTCATATGAAAATTTGCGTATCGACCATGTATGAAATTCAAAACATTTTTATTCTCCGAGCTTACTGAAGGTTATTAGATTGTCCTATTATTCATTAAAAATATCCTTGTTTTCATGGATTTATTTGTTTTCCACCACTGTATTCAATGAAAGAATATCAACATTTAACTTTGAAATTTTAACCACACCTATTTCAAGTAATTTAAATTCCTGAGGTGTATGCTTGTTTAGCATACGTTTGTGTCACTTATTACCACCATAAATGATTGTTTATTTTTATTTGCAAAGGATATAATGAAATTGAAGGTCAGAATGCTGTTTGTTTTTGTATTTCTATAGTTTTATTTGCAATTTTCAGATATAAGTGATTTGAGTAAATTTAATCAAACTGAATTGTTGGATATTTATTACATTTAATTATTATGATTTGTAGCTCATATTATTATATATTACAAGAAATGAGTAAAGAAATATTGAATACAAATTTTATCAATGCTTTTCTTTTATGAATATATTTTTTGATAAGTACTGGGTTTCCACTTTGTGTTTTTTAATTAGTTGCATTGTAAAAAGGACATAGACCACTATTTAAAGTTTTTTTTTTTTTTGTATATATCAAAATGCAAACTTTCTATGCAGTGTAGAACCCGAGCCATGTGTAGTGTAGAATGTAAAACTTAATTTAACTTAATGCATAAGCATATTAAATTATTTTTAAAACAAATATTCTTCCTAATTTCCTACAATCAATGGGAGAACTATGTCTAAAAGCAGATAATATTTGTCAAAAAGTCAATAAAAATATAGTATGGAAGAACATTTTTAAACAAAAGATACCTGAAGCTAAAAGTAATTACTCAGTAACAATTTATGGCATCAATACCTCATTGTATTAGTAACTTTCAATTTATGAATATACAAGATAAAAATTCCTGAAGACTTTCCTTTCCTCTGGATCCATCTGTAATGTAGTGATAAAATTAAGTACTAAATTTAACACTTTAAAGGCAGGAATTTATAATTTCAATTATACATTATAGCCAGAGATAATAGTTGCAGTTCAGTAGACATGCAGTAGATGTATTTACCTGCTACACCTTGACAATTATTTAAATCCATACCCATCTGCAAACTATTAAGCTTTATAATATACTTGCCCAAACCTTATGCCAGATAAGAAATGGAACAATGTTATATATATATTATATATAGCAGTGGCGAATATAGGTTATAATTTGGGGGGGGGGGAATATGACTATGCCTAAAGTTATTTGCGCTTTTTTTTTTTTAAGTAAACTATCATTCCATGATTAAGGATAGTTTTCAAGGGGTTTTAAACAAAGTGTTGGGACTAAGCAATATAGTTATTATTATTTTTATGTCTTCAGTTTATTTTTATAACTGAACTGAAATAATGCTTTATTATACGATAGCACGTTGTTTTATAACACGCGTGTATTGGACATTTAATTGTATTTGCGTTAATATTATTTTTCTCGCTCCCCTTACTTTTTCACTTACTTAATGTGTTAACTTTTTAATAAAGATTTTTTTTGCTCAGGTCCCAACAAAATTAAATTTTATACAATGGAAAAGAATGTTAGTTTATTATTATCGAGCTATAAATACAGTGTCATAAAGTGAATACATAAAAAAAAAAGTTTGCCTTTTTATGTAAAGTTTACAAAACAAAGTCCAGATTTCTTGGTGCACTAGCAAACTTATCAAGAACTTCATCTCTTATTTTAATGTCTCTATGGATCGAAAGTAATGCTAGTCCATTAAGCCTAATTTCCGATGTGGTATTTCTTAAGTAAGTCTTCAATCTTCTTAAACTTGAGAAGCTTCTTTCCACGGTTGCAACAGAAACAGGCAGAACTGCTAGTAGTTTCAAGAGAATAAAAATGTTGGAGAAGAAAGTCTTGTCACATTTTTCTAGAGAACTAGTGGCTGTTTTGGGAAGATTTTCAGATTTTTCCTGACTCCACTTTTCTTTCCACAACATAAACTCGCTTTGCACGACCTCTTTATGTGACAAATCTTCTTCGTAGAAATTCAAAGCAGCTTCCAATGAATAGAAATCTGTTTTGATACAAAATTCTGGAAGGATATGTTGTAGGGATGCCACTGTTTCCTTGTGAGATTCAAAGTGTTCCTTCAGTGAATTACAAAAATCATCAAGGTAAGGTACATAAGCAGCTCGTTGATAGTATTCTTCTGTGCTGTAAGGGACGTTGTTGCGGGCTGTTTGAAGGCGACAAACTCTTGAAATCTCTTCTTTAATGTTGAGTTTTGCAGCGATTTCCTTTACTTGAGCATACAGGATTTTAAAGTTGTCATTAACATTTACCCTTTGTTTCGATAGCAGATCTAAGACACTTGTAACATTTGCTATGGCTTGAGAAAGATCTATGTTTTTTGGAAGCTTCTCAGATAAGTTATGTGTAGTTGACAGCATCCGGCTCAAAACAAAAAGATTGAAAAGAAATTGAAATTGACTGATAGAACTACTTAGAGCATGTGCCTTAGGTGCCGAGTCACTTGATTCTTCTTCTATTTTCAAAAGAGAGAGAAGGATTGGTTCTAAAATATCTTTAAATAAAAACACTGAGTCATGCCTTTCCACTCATTGTGTTTCACTTAGTAAAATAAATTTCTTTTTTTTTTTTTCTGTTCAGGACAACAGTCAGATATCATTGATTTCAGTTCTTTTGGCTGACATATGAAAGAATCTGCGGACTTCTTTGATAACGCCCATGCAATTTCTTATAGAAGGAATGTTACTTGAATCCGACAAACACAAATTTAGACTATGTGAAAAACAATGTGTATACAAGGCTAGTGGTAGTTTTTCTTTGATAGAAGCTTGTACCCCTCTGAATTGTCCTCTCATTGTGGCAGCACCATCGTATCCTTGACCTCTCATTTTCTTTAAGTCAAGCCCTAAAATTGATAAGGTCTCTAACACTGTGTTAGCTAAGCCTGCACCAGTAACGTCATAAACGGGACAAAAGTTAGGAAATCTTCTTGTATGATTGGACTTCAACATACCGTACACAAAGAGAAAACTGTTTTATTTGACTAATGTCAGTGGTTTCATCTGCCAAGATGGAATAAAAAATAGACTTGACATTTTCTCACAATTTGAGATTGTATTAAATGACCAAATGTGCTAATGATCTCATTTTGAATAAAAGAACTTATGTACATGCTCCTCCCACCACAGTTCATTAATTGGTCTTTAAGGTCATTATCTCCACTGTTAGTTCTGTATCTCAGGAGTGATCGAAAATTTCTGTCATTTTTTTCTGGCTCTTCTAGGCCTATACGTCCACCGTCACAATGACCTCTTACTGCTATTTGCTGCCTTCCGCAAAATCTTATAGTTTGTATTATAGGGATCAATCTTTTTCTGTTTCTTCAATATCTAATCTTCTTTGAGCATTGTCTTGATTAATAATACTCTCAGTTTTTTTGTAACAATGGATTTTGTGTTTTCAGCAATCAAGACTGATTTTTTATGATACATGCAATTTTCATGTTTACAAAACATTTCCTTGGCTTTTTTCAAATTACTAAAAGCCTGTGTTACTAAAGCCCCTGTTACTTGGTGATCTCCTTTCCTGCATTTTTGGGGTGCGAAAATATTACGCAATATTTACAAAAAGATCCGGATTTTTCTTCAGAATAAGCTAACCACTCAAATTCTTCTAGCCATTTCATTTGAAAAGATCTAGAGTGGTTTGAACTAGAACTACTAAAAGTAGAAGGAAATTTATATACAGGTTGAGGTTTCCAAACATTTTCTACTAGCGAAATTTTTTCTTCATTTGTTAACGAATGAACAAATTGATTTGACAATAGTTTCCAATATCATAGATATTTTTTCTTACTTGGTTGAAGTCCTCCGCAATTGGGGCTGGATCAATGGTACTCGTATTTGCGATACCTGAAGAAACATTATTACTGGCACAGTCTACTTCAACACTGTCACTAACAGGCCTATTTACACTCTGTTTTTTTGCAAAAAAGTTTTGAATTGAAGCTTGTCTCTTCATTATGAATGCAGTTGACTTAATAACACATTAAGATTCCAGAACAGCAAAATGCAGTTGATCGCAGATACACAGCTATTCAAAAAGCTCACTAACTCCATCAACTTGACAGACAAGCAGAGAAAACAAAACAAGCAGAGCGCACGAACTAACTGCATAAGAATGAACTAGACGGTCGCCCGCTAATATAGGATCAGTTGGCGCGCTTGGCGACCTTCTGTAATATTCCAGAATCTTCGAACCTATTCAAGATTTCGACTCTTCATTATTGCCAACTTAGTTTTCTTGCCAAATTTGTATATGTATAGACACAAAATTTTGCAAATAAAAAACGTTATTTAGTGAAATTATCCTTGGTATGATATAGTTCAAAACAAGGCCACGCATTCATTATACGCCCATATTTTAAATTCACGGTACTCCTGGTGCCATCTATATTTGTTTTTGGAAGCTAAAAGTAAGGAAATTATTTCCGATCAAACGCCAACCGAATAATAACTACTTATTACATTAAATTTGTTTCTGATTTTGGGGGGTGGGCCCCCCATATATATATATAAGCCATAATGTTTATTAATATCATTTCATAGGTGGATATGCTTAGATCCTAATAAAAGAAAGCGTAAATTAAAAGTATAATCTTCTTTGGTTGGATTATATCAACTACTTTTCACTTGTTTCTTCATCATTATAGGCTTATTTTACATCTTTCTCATCATGAACCCTGGACATAAAAATCTGATGCTGAATGTGTTATATGACTTTCAATGACTCTCTCAATCTGAGAGGAGGTGGATTAGAGCTAATTTACCATTTCATTGTTTTTAGTTGAACAATGAAAAACATATTTACTAAGTTTCATCAAAATTGCTCCAGCTATTCTGAACGAATATCCCTTCATGCATTAGGGGTACTTATCCTAAGGAGTCCGTTTGAAAAGATTTAACCTCAGAAAATTTTTAATGTGAATCAAATTTCATGTTAAACAGTGGTATAGCTACTCAGCCACTGTTGGGTATTTCAGCTATTCCACCCTATTTTAACTAGAATAGCAAAGGTTCTCATGTCTCAACTTCCATAAAAATTCTGCAGATCATCGGCCCCCAGAACCTAAAATCGACCCTCATTCAAAAGTGTGTGTGTGTGTTATATTCTGAATATAATAACTAGAGTGATTGTGATTAGATTTTAACTGGCAAGCGATATGTTGTAAGAACTGTGAAAATCTCAGCCGACTTCATAGATGGGCTATGCGCAAAGTGGGTGGAAATGGTGGGGGGGTTGAAAGTTTCATTTCCTTATAATTTCCTTACGATTGAAGATAGAAAAGAAACTCAAATTAAGCAAATTGTCTTATCATAATGAACTATTTTTGTACTGAAAGTTTTTGATAGCTGCAATTGCTTATGAGCTGAAAAGTGATTCCCCCCTCCCCCCCAATTTAAACTGTCTTTTTTTTTCAACTTATGCATGTTATCCCTTTTGGAAAGCTCTCGTCATTTGCAGTCTCCTCCACCCTCTTTCATTCTTGCAGCTCCAACTATAATGAAAATAGAGGACAAAATGTTCTTTTCATTATATCTCCAGACAAAAAGAATCTGCCTTTTCCTTCCGACTTGCCGACGGGAATTTTTATACCGATAAATGATTAGGTTATGATTATTTTACGTAAAGAATAAAATTCTTTTGTTACATTTTCAAAAACAAAGCTTTCTTATGTTATTTATTTCCAGTATAAACCAAACAATTTCTGTTGGTACTTGTCATTTTTTTCAATTACTTTAATTTCTTAAAGCTTTTTGAAATACTGAATTAGTTTCTGTAAGAAAGCATATTAGTCATATTGGAGACATCAAATATTGTATGCAAAGAGGTATTGTAAATGCTTCACATCAATAAATTGTCTTTGCTATTTTGTTTATCTACACTTAGCTGAGTATTTAATTTCAGAAACTCTTCGAAAACAAAAGATTAAACCATTTTTGAGGGAAGAAGGGAAGATTGAATATGTGAAAGTTTTGCATAAATAATACAGAAATAATGTTAATAAACAATACAGAAAACTGAAAATTGAATTGTAACATTATCTGAAAAAGAGGGCAAAAAAATGTTTTTAAAACCCGGTAGTAGTTGAAACTTAATAAAGTAGTAAGGGTCAAATCAACACACTCTATAAACCTCACCATCTCGGATGTTCATGAAATTTGGCAGAGATGTACTATTGATATAGATTTGGAAAAATACCAAATTTGATCAAGATGTGTGGACTCCTTTTTGAATTACAGCAATGTACATTTTCAAAAATTTGCTCAAAAACCGCAAACGGAAATTTTTTAAATTGCTCTAGGAGCTCTCCTAATTGATTGACTGAGGACATGTGTATTTTACAGCATTTTGCAAGCTCTTTCCAATGGTATACTACATACTATAGGTTAGTATACAAAATTTTTTGTCAAAATTTAAATTAAAATTTTATTTTTTCAAAAAGTACATATTTTAAAACTTTCAAATTAATTCCATGAATAGTTTGTATTGTTGTAAATCACCTGGCATAATATTAATTTGGGATGACAATGGGTTAATAGTTTAAAAAATTTAAAACTGAAGCTTGTTTTTCATTAATTCCCTGTATTGGGCTGAATAGTACAAGAAGGCTAATATTTACACTTCCGTGAAAATAAATATTTATGCTAACCTGAAGAAAGAATACAGTAATGAGTCTAAAATAATTAAATCCTACATGTTTTTGTACTTTGGCAGAATACTTACTAGCTTTTATGATGAAAAGTTATTTTTACTTAATCAAATTCTTCATTTTTCTGCAAAACATAGCCGAGCCACCAGTTTCCTTCATAGACAGTGGTGATGTAACCTGATACGTGTTCTAATTTCAGCTTATTTGGATATTTTGACACTTCTTTTTCCCAACCCTGCATATCATATGAAAAGCATTTCACCAATAATGTTGGTGTAGTTTTGAGAATGAATGCATGATATTGCTTGGTTCTTTGGATAGCCAATGCTTGATCAAAGTGACTGTTCAAGAACAATTCTGATTCAGCATATTCCTCTTGGGTTGAGTAGGCAAAATCTACCTTGGTAGTATCTTCTATAGTCCACTCAAAAAGTTGTCGTGGGGTTCGAGTTTGATTTTTATATGGTCATTGTAAACTAGCACAAGGTGCCAGTCTCTTTATTGAATCCCTATTCCTTCGCAACATCCTTTTCCATGTTCTGTGACCAAAAAATAACACTCTCCTTTCACTTTAAAATCTTCCTCATGAAAGCAGAAGTTCAAAAAGTTTTTTCTTATTTTTGTATTGGGTGGCAGACTCGTCTGAAAAATAAAAAAATCTTGTTTGTAAGTTTTTGAAATTTAGATGTCAGAAAGGGTAGGAGTTTTTTTGAAAGGTGGAAACAGCAACTGTGTTGTGCTCTAGACAGTCAGAAACAACTATGTAACTAACATGTTCAACTTCGTTTTCCTGTTTGAAATATATTACAAAAGGATGGGTTGTGACCTGTTGGCTTGTCCAGTGATACCTCTGTGCTTCATCTTGCTATGCTATAATTTTCAAAAAAAATCACAGGTGACAGATATACAGGTGAGATATCCTTTTCTGTAATTAAAGAATGCTCCCTATTGTTTGGCAATGAAGTTGTGCTGAATCAAAGAAGACAACTTGTTGCAGAATAAATCAATACATTTTTTGGGAGATTTCTCTAAGGTTTTTAGAAAGGAAAGGATCTCGAGGAAACTTGTGTTTGACAAACTGAAACCCACTGGTGGAACTTGTTCAATCAAATTTACAGCAAAGGATTCTTTCAAAATTGTACCTATCTCGGTTTCACTTGGACAGTAAACACAGTTCCCCATGTGTTGCAATCAGTTGTGGGTTAGAAAGTACTTTTGGTAGGCATTGCTTGTAATTTTTTATGTTGCCATTTGTTACAGTATTCATTTTAGCATTGTCTATAATCAATTTGACATTTTGCTAAGTTAGGCATACACAAACAGAGTGTGTACCACTTTCACCAGCTAACACACAATGTTTCGGTCTCAACTCAGCAAATTTAGAGAAACCTATTTTTATGCAAGGAAGCTTGCCTTTGAAATGTTTGTAATCCTCTTTAAAGTATGAAAAACACCTAATATAATGAATGAAATTCTTAAGAAATTGAGATTGAACAAAAAAGGAGCAGTTTAAAGAAGCCACCAGATGAACTTTTCTTCCTTGTGCTGTCCAGAAAACTGCTCCTTCCTTGTTCAATCTTAATTTCTTAAGAATTCCATTCATTATGTTAGGTGTTTTTTGTATTTTCATTGTTATCTTGGTTGCTTGCTGCATTAGCACGCTCAAGATGCTTTGTTTATATCTTATTTTAAATTTATTTGTATTGATTTGTGTTTTTACCTTTAATGTCATCATTTTATCTGTTTATTGTTAAAGTACGAGCTAATAAGTATTGTGCCAAGTACAAATATGTACGATTTAATTATTTTGGACTCATTACTGTGTTCTTCCTTAAGGTTAGCATTAATATTTATTTTCATGGAAGTCTAAATATTAGCCTTCCTGTATTATTCAGCTCAATACAGGGAATTAATGTAAAACAAGCTTCAGTTTTAAAATTTTTTAACTATTAACCCATTGTCATCCCAAATTAATATTTTGCCAGGTGATTTACAACAATACAAACTATTCATGGAATTAATTTGAAAATTTTAAAATATGTACTTTTTGAAAAAATAAAATTTTAATTTAAATTTTGACAAAAAAAATTTGTATACTAACCTATAGTATGTTGTATACCATTGGAAAGAGCTTGCAAAATGCTGTAAAATGACACATGTCCTCAGTCAATCAATTAGGAGAGCTCCTAGAGCAATTCAAAAAATTTCCGTTTGCAGTTTTTGGGCAAATTTTTGAAAATGTACATTGCTGTAATTCAAAAAGGAGTCCACATATCTTGATCAAATTTGGTATTTTTCCAAGTCTATATCAATAGTACATTTCTTCAAAATTTCATGAAAATCTGAGATGGTGAGGTAAATTTTGTTCAAAAACTGTGTTGATTTGACATGGAATGAAAACTAAACCTGTTATTGTAAAACTAAAGTTTCAAAGGAAGTACATGCTTAAAATGAAATACTTGTTTTTTTTTTTGTTGTTGTTGTTGTTTTTTGTGAAAAAAGGCTCAGTAGATTTCCTTAATGCATGAGATATTCATAGATCATGCAGGAAAAGATTTATTTGAAAGTTTTATGCTCCAGAAAATTGGTCAGTGAATGAAAACAGTCAAGATTACTCGATTTTTAATTTTTTCATATTGGGAATTATATGAAAAAGATTGGAGATGTCTAAAGACATTTATTATGTAAAGGTATAAATTTTTTTTGTAAATGCCTTTTTTTTATGTAGTACTAGCAGTACTGCACGGCATTGCCCATGGTATCATAAATTTCAACTAAATGTTTTTTAAAGCCCGCAATAACATAAAATAAATTTTTGAAAACAAAATCAATACAAATATATATATACATATATTATTGATTTTGCCCGCTTATTTCTCTTCGCGACAATGACATTAACTGAAGATAAGGGTGTTTTTTTTTTTTTTTTTTAAAGCGACAATGAAATTATAAACTATAGAATTCAAAATGACTAAAAACAATTGTAATTCAGTCAGGCTGACGCCTTAAAATATTTCGATCCTCTTTAAAATAGTTAATTGGTGACATTAGATACTTTGAATTAAAGCCATTCAACGAAATGATTTCAAATTGAAATTACAGTACCAAATCAACCGATATTTTCAAAAAAAAATTTTTAGGATTTAAAAGATTGATTCCTATAAACCAGGTAAAATGTTAAAGAATGAAAACCGAATGAAATCTTAAACGATTTCAAATGGAAGAATACGCCTTGAAAGATACAAACATAATTTCTATAGTATTTAAATATATCCAAAATGAATCAAAGAAGAAAAGAAAAATAGATATTAAATCTTCCACTTCAGGTTGAAACTTTGAAGCCAGATTATGTAAATAGCTCCTTGAAATCAATTTGATCTTTTCTAGTCTTCTCTAACTAAAGATACAGTCAGAACGTTATTGCTTGCGAACGAAGAGAATAAATCGCGGCTGTTTTTTTCCCGCCAAATGGCGTATCCAAGGCGAAAAAGTGAGAAACGCCTTGCTTCTTCACTGCCGGGAATCGAAAAAAATTCTCTGATCCCATCAAGAAATAAATTCATCTAAAATCAAAGATATAAAATATTTTAACCGTTTTTGTTTTAAATCAGAGAAAAATGATTGATTTACTACCAAAAAATTTTTGAAAATGATATCTTTATTAGAACATCGGATGCAAGAGTTTTAAGAATTCCGGAAAATTTTATTTTTGAAAAGTGACTATTTTTAAAAAAATTCTCAAAATTCAGTAAATTACGTTAGAAATTCAAAATTAACTTCATTAGGACGGAAATCGCGTGCTTTTTCCGATGGTGTATCTATTTTTTTCATACAATTATCCAAAATCATGCTATTGAGAAATTAGTTTGAAAAATCATCCAAAACAACACAAAACATTAAATAAAAAAATTTCTGGATTAAATTTTAAAATTTCGGCTTCGAGGTGCATTCAGTTACCATTACGACTACCTGTGTGCCAAATTTCATAGCAGTAAATGCGATAGATTTGTCTGGACATCGCAGACACACACACACAAACATTGCCTTTTATAAGTATAGATGTAGATTTGAGAATACATTAATGTGTACTTGTGAAATTTGAAAATTCTTATTCTTCCAAATGGGAAGCAAAATATATATATATATATCCCCTACCCCCTTCATCTTCTGAAAATCTTTTGATGAAGTTGATATGAATGAGTTGATTAGTTTCAGCTGTTCAAAACAATAAACAAATATATTTACATTATTGAAATGCTATATGCCTTGATTCAAACTATGTTTTTCTATTAATTTAAATCCATAGTTTGAATATTGATATTCAATAAGAGTTCTTCAGCAAAAACAAATTTAGCATTTAAATGAATATGAAATAGCAATAGAAACTGAAAAATAATAATCAGCCAATATAATTTGGCTGATTGTACTTTTGTGTGTGTGTGTGTGTTGATTTCATCTATTTTTCATACCGCCCCCCCCCCCTCCTTATTGTTTGAATATTCAAAACATGACTAATTGTCAGTTTTAAAGTAATTATTATTTTTCAATGTGTCTGATAAGTGATAAGCTGTATGTATTTGATAAGCGATAAATTCATATTTTCTTTCCACCTCATATAACCAGTTTAAAATATTTTTCAAGGTATCTGTCCTTTTATAAAATAAATCTAAGATCCAAATAGAATGGCTTCTTGTAAAGATTAATTAGCTGTTTAGTAACCATCTTTGTAATTGGAATATAAGCATAATATCAGTTTATGTCCAAGTGGTACGGAGCGGGACTAGATGCGATCGGACCCTGTCTGGATTAAACAGAATTTGCCTTAAAATACCCCATACATTGTTTTGATGGGTAAAACTATAAAAATTTATATTTTTTACAAATGCATTCAACTTTTCCTATAGCATAATTTTAATATTACTGTATAGATAGGCCTAAGTTTATAACCTACAAACTGATGTAGGATTAACAAAACAAAACATCATTGTACATAATTAAAATACATACTTTGTACATAAATCATTTTTTAAAAAATCCCATCCAGATTAACAGGACTCTATTGTATCTACTTTAACCCTCTTGCCTTGGGCAACATAGAAATCGAGTATCAATTTCGGCAGGTGGCTTTATTATAGTGTTGCATATATCTATACTTATTGAAAGGCAATGTTTGTGTGTGTGCGTGCGATGTCCAGACGAACCTATCTCACTTACAGCCATGAAATTTGGCACACAGATAGTCGTAATGGTGACTGAATACACCTCAAAGCGGAATTTTAAAATTTAATCTAGAAAATTTTGTTACTTAATGTTTTGTGTCATTTGGATCATTCTTGAATCAATTGTTGAAATTCAGGATGTCATGGGCGACACCTTGAGGGTACTGCTAGTATATATATATGTAAGATCTGGCTTTAAAAAAGTGAAAGGCAGTCCATTTTCATCAAGGAAGAGACGAATTTTGTTTAGATCTTCTTTTATTTAGGCATCAGACGTTATTATTCATAGGTAAAGCACTTAATTTTTACGTAGCTCCATGACCAGACTTTAGAAGTTACGCCGAGCGGCGCGTTGTTGTTGAAAGCTTACATGCTGGCGTGAAAAAGGGCAGAAATGAATGCGCAGAACGCTTAAGTACTCAGAATAGGGAATTCCCCTTGAAACTCGTGATTTGAAAGGAAAGTTGTAGTCCGTTAATTATGATGAAAGTAGAAGTATTTAAAATGAGGTATCGCTAAGATTATTTAGGAAAGTTAAAAAATTAAATTATCACATATATATATATCGTAAACCATTCAAAAGCATCAGAGTTGCTTATTTTAGAAGTTTTGATCATCTCATTTTCATCACTTTTGCTGTTATCATCATCGCTATTGGGTTTTCGTACTTAGGCGATGATTTCGTCATCGCTCATCAGTTGAAATCCTGCATCACAATCTAACCACGAACTAACATCATCCTCTTCGCAATTTCCACAGCCTGGAATTTGTTTCAAAAGTCCGTTTAATTCAGTCACGGTGACAGAACCACTGTCATTTGATTAGTCTACATTTTCAAGATAGGATGCCAGCTTTCTCCAGGACCGTCTTAAGGTATGCTCTAGCACAGACTCCCAAGCTTTGTTAATCATGTAGACAAAGTCTTTCAGCTTTAATGCTTTCCAAAATTGAACAATGGAACATGCAGCCTCCTCCTCATCGTTATCCCCTTCAAAAAGCAGTTTGCTTAGGAGCTGCTTTCTATAATGAAGTTTCGTAGATTCAATCATGCCCTGGTCTATTGACTGCAAAATGCTGTTTGTGTTCGGGGGCATGAATATACAAGTGATGTTTTCGGCTTTGAGTGTTTCAACGTCTGGTTGAGCAAGAGCATTATCTATCATTATAATTGCTTTTTTGAGTTTCAGTTTCTTTAGGTTTTTCTTCACTTCTGGAACGAAGCAATCTTGAAAACATTCTGAAAATAAACTAGAATTCATCCAAGCACTTCCCTGATGCATGTAGTGAACAGGAAGAGCAGTCTTATTGATGTTCTTAAAACAGCTTGGATTTTTACTCTTTCCCATCAAAGTCAGCTTTATACGATGTGAGCCTGAAGCTTTGGCTCATCCCAGAATCATCACACGATCCTTCATCTTTTTCCAACCTGGAACAACAGCTTCATTTTCTGCAGACAAGGTTTTCATTGGAAGTGCTCTACAATATAGCACAGTTTCATCGCAGTTAATTTTACCTTCATGATCAAGTCGGCAATAAAGCTGTTTCCTGCTTCAATATCAGATATCATATATTTCATCATATCGGATCATAGATTTTTCTCCTACGATGCTCATCTGGCGAATTCTGTGGCAATTCTTAAACTTTTCTAGCCAACCACTGCTAGCTTGGAATTCCTTGCTTCCTCCAAGTTTAGAATTGAAATTCAGAGCTTTTTGTTGGATCATTATCCCAGATATTGGCCCTCCTTTTCTGAATAAACCATTTGTAAAGAACGTTGTCCAGTTCTTCATCATTCACGCATTTCATAGTTTTCCGCAATTTAACTGATTTGCCATTGGATGCTGCATAAAACTTATTAATTTTTTACAGAATCACGTCTTGTATCCCAACTGTTGATACTCCAACACCAAATTCTTTTGACAATTTGGTTAAAGTTTCACCTGCTTCAATTCTGCTCACAATTTGGAACTTCTGTTCCACTGTTAACAAAATGCGTTTTTGTTTAGTGGGCTCCATGGCATAAAGGAATGTTCTACATTTCAGTAAAGCCAACGCTTGTGAGTCAGACAGAAAGTAGCCAGACAGAAAGTAGCCAATAGAAAGGCAGGTGGTCTTAGAAACAAATTGAATTTCCGGCAGGGCCGGGGGCCAATAGAATGGAATTTCCGACAGGAGGAGGGAGAAAGAGATAAGAGGTCAGTACTGCCTGCAATAAAAATAGCTGCTGCCGAAGGTGACCTTGAAGTGATATGGTTTATTTACCAAAAAAAAAAACTTAAGGAAACCGACGTCGGTTAAAAGAGTTTTGGATAATCGAGGTTCTACTGTATAGCAACTTGCTTCATTAAACATAGTCAACAATTTTATGCTGAGAAAGTGAAAAACCACCTCCAATTGTAGAGTCAAATAGGAAGCATGTTTAATAATTCAGAAAAAGAAGAAAAAATTAAAGGACTAAAAATGATTATTGTTAACTAACTAGAAAAATTATGGTAATTATAAAAAACTTGAAACTTTGATTAGGAATCATGTGTAATTAATTTTTCCTCTGTTTAAAATTTCAGGTACCTGAATCATAAAACTTCTACATATGACTTCTGTGTAATATAGTGTAAAATTTGTATCTTCTTAACTCATACTTGAATTCTTTACATTTGTTATAAATTAGGTAATGGTCTAACTTGATGTGTATATGTAACCATTAATTTATATGAGAATAAATTGGAAGTGTCTTGAGTTTTTTAGAATGATTTATGTATTATTTTATAAGAATGGTTGGAAATTTTAGATAATAGGTATTTTCAAATGAAAACTTCAATTTATTCTTACTAAATGTGATACCTTGTGTTGTATTGAATTAAATTCATCTTACCTTTATAAATTTAATGTGATATTATTTGTTTTCTACAACACTTACCAAATATTGAAATCTTTAGAAAAATATCTATCCTATTAAAATTCGAAGGTAAACAAACGTATGTATGTATGTATATATGTATGTATGTCCGGCTATCTTCTCACGAACCACTGAACGGAGAAGCACGCGGAAAGTACCAAAAGATGGGGAATAATCCAAGGAATCCATTTCAGCCATTTAAATTCCGAAATTACAATTAGTTAAAAAGATATTAATTAAAAACGTCGAAATGAATGAATTGACGTGCTGCCATCTATTGGCAGAATGGTGAATTCATTCACGGCGGATTCTTTTTTTCTTCCTATTATTAGTTTTCGCATCCGGTGTTGCATTTTTTTTATTTATTTAACGAAAGTTGGTATTTCCTTTTGAGCGATCTTCTGTGTTCTTCTGTGTTTGGATTTATTAACAATTGAAAAAAAAAATCGTTTTCCTGCATTTTTCTTTCTTTTTGTCGTTCGGTGTTTCGCAGCATTTACGTTTGTTGGGGAAAATAATTATTCATTTTTATCCGTTTTTTTTTTTCATTATTATTTGTTTTATTTTTTCTTTTGCAAAACAAATATCATGCTAATTTGTTTTAATTTATAAGCGTAAGAATTCTCGCATTTTCATTCAAACCAAACTGCTTTAAGGTAGTAAAAAGGCTAGAACTGAAAGTTTTAATCCAACAAGAGAGGATTCAAAACAGATTTACGTTTGTTGGGGAAGCTTAGTGACAATATTTTCAGGGAAAAAAACAGAGGCGGGCATATGGAAAAATGTGGATTTCGAGAAATGCTGGGTTATTAACTATAAGGTAATTAAATGGTTGGATTTAAAAATTTTAATTGAACAATATAGGATTCAAAGGATTTTTTACGTTTTGGGGGAAACGTAACGTTTACGTTAGCGACAATATGTGTAAAAAAAATAAACCGGAGGCGGGCATATGAAAATTAGTAATAAAACGACTAGATTTGAAAGAATATTTACATTTGTTGGGGAAACTAAGTGACAATATTTGTTGAAAAAAAATGGAGCCGGGCATATGAAAATATGGATCCCAAGGCCTCACGTGATCTCACTTCTCTCCGCCCGGGAATATCCCATTATTCAAGATTGCCCGTGCAACGCCGGGCCATGCAGCTAGTATTTTTTTAAAATCTGTGGTTATTAGTTTCTTTGATTCTAATTTACAGTTATGTTTTTGTTTGTTCTTGGCTTATAAATTTATTTCTTTTTCAGGTAATCAACTGGTATACAGGCAACTATTTGTTTTCTACTATAATATTTTTATTTATATATTATGCAGACTTAAAATTATCAATGTTCAAAAATCGAGTAGATTTCTGACAGTGGGAAAACAAATCATTGACTCATGAGTAAAAAAGGTGATGACTCATGGGTGCTTGTTGGCAAGGATGGACGTACCCATGATCTCTCTCATGGGATGATATTTATTGGAAGAGAAGAATGTGATATTGTTTTACAGGTAATAAACTGCAACTTATTTATGAAAAATGCATTCTATTTGTTTAATTTTAGATAATATTTTAACTTCTTTCAGGAAGAATTTTATTTATTCACGAAAGGTATCTATCACTGTAAGTGTTTTTAAGTTAGCTTCAATAATCAGGTAGCTATTTTCGAGTTAGCATTAAAAAAAAAAGAAAGACTGGAAAGATCTTCCTGATTTCAATTGTTTTTCCTGGAAATCTATCTTCCAGGAAGTTGCATTGATTTCCATCAGAGCTTCCTCTTTCCTTTCTCTTGTGAGAAGAATATCATTGCGGAACCAGGGCTTATTATTGCTTAGATTTAGAAAGAAATGAGTTACAGAAAAATTAAACAAACAAAAAAGGTTACTTTATATTTGTTGCATATTCTTGCCCTGACAGAATGAAAATGTTATGTCTGATGTGTTAAAGTCTACTTGTATATTTATTGATGATGCCTTTAAAATGTAACTTACTTTTGTTCTTGTTTTATCTACCCATTTATAAATTATTTCTATTCAAGTTAAACTGAAATTATTACGAATCTTGCAGATTTTTATATTTTTGAATGTGCAGTTTTGTTTGATAAATATATGGAAGGGGTTTTTTTCCCCATTGCTGTAATCATTTGCATGTTACATGGTTATTATCATTTGTTATTATTAAAGTAATTAAGTAATGAAATTAGTTTTCATTATTGAAATTCTTCTGTTAGTTTATCCCACGCAAACTATATCACGCGCATGATATGCCACTTACGTGATTTACTACTTTCTATTAAAAAACGGAAATTAATTTGAAATATATGATTAATATAATTTAAAATTTCTCGGGAACTATTGATCATAGCGAAATAAATTTTATATCAATCGATAGCAAATTTTATTTCACTATTTTAGAGCTATTAAATTTGAAATT
>BGPR01010552.1:0-52049 GCA_013235015.1 Araneus ventricosus
GTAATTTAAAGAAATAATAAATTGTATCATTTGCTTCAGTGAATATCTGGATACATTTTAAAGACAGTCTTTATGTTCAACATGCTTGTTCTTTTGGTCAAACTTAAGTCAGGAAATTTTATTTGTGTTTGACTTTTATATTCAATCACAATATTTTTCTTAAGTTTAAAAATAACCACGCATCTTAGTTCTAATAACAAGTTTCGCTAGAATGATTGTTTTAAAGACCCCTTTCTTCGGAGAGACGAAAAAATGATACAGTTAAGTTCTTTGGCATTTTTGAAACTAATATACTAATAATGATAGTTTTAGTTAATGTTTATTCATAAAATATTCATAATTCCTGGTACTATTTTGTCTCCTTTTCAGGGAAAAACAAAGACAGAAAGTTATTTCTTATGAGAACAAATTTGGTTCGTGATTGCCTGCTGCTAATGCTATTGATCCACTGTGTATGTGGAACTTGTTTAAGTAAAATCTGCATTGGTGGTTGAATTGTTCACAAAATATAGGTGATGCGTGTAGTTTTGAAGAGTAGGCTTTCGGTTTAGGTAATTCTTTGTCCTTCTACCGCGATTGAAATTGATGAGGTCTGTCCAAAAATAGTCTATGTGTGAAGAAAACGGGATTCCAATCTAATTAATTTAATCTTTGAAATCTGAACATTTCGAGAGTAATATAAAAGCCGATTCCAATATAAAGAATTTCGGTATTTCTTCTACTGAGTCCCCTATTTCACTTAAGGTGAAAGTTATGATATTGCATTTTTTGGTCGAAAGTCTTTCTTATCATTAATTATAGTCCGTGGAATATCATTTCTGCCATATTATTTGTCCAATGTTTCTGATTAACTGATTATAATTGAGGCTAAGCCACTAGAATTATCAAGCGGTCTTTCATTTACTTCTTAGGCCTGAACAGCAGTGAGAATCATCTATGTTGATATTTTAAATAATGTTTGTTGCTGGATGTTGACTGTATGTATGTTCGAAAATGTATGCACATTTTTCAAACTTCTCTTTATTACCTGAATTACACAGCAGATCTTTCCATTGTTGCCTAATGATTTAAACTACACTCCTTTCATTCAGATAGCCAAAACTCTTTGCTCGGTAATAGGAGCGTTTGAAGACGACCGTTGTATGCAGTGTGAATCTGAAATTTCAGAGGTTCATCTAGACCTGTACGTGCCATGAAATGTTCATGGGGGAAGAAAATATGTTGTTAAATCAATCATTTATAAAGAAATTCAACGACAAAATATGGATAATTGTGCATAATAATAATGTGTTTCGGCGAATAATAATTGCTTGGTACTAACAATAATTAGTTCAGTAAATATTCCGAAGGTATGCAGTCGGTATCAAATTTTAAAATGCATTTTTTAAACTATTCAATCTCAAGGTCCTGTCACAATATGTCAAGAGATGAATCTAAGAATCTATAGTCAGTCAAATCAGGATTACCATCAATTTCAAATTGACCGACAAAATCAATGTTTATAAAAAATTAAATAAATGACTTCTGCAGATTTTATAATCATTTACTCGTATTTATTACTCTTAAAGTTTGTCAAATATAAATGTTAAATTTAATTACTGATTTGAAGTTGTTAAAAAGGTACATGCCTAACTTTTTATAAAGAGCTTGCATTATAGCTGGACACTCATCCTTCCCTTAAGGAATTTTAATTCATAGATAGTCATGAAAAAAGTAAAGAAAGAAGTTAAATAATTCATTGGCAAAATGTCTAACAAGTTTTGTAATTATTTTCATTACAATAGGCTTGAATTTTAACACTTGCAATACCTAATTAACTTAACAGCAACTTTTCAATTTTATTTTTGGCATAATTAGATACATTTTAATGCAGAATAACCCTAGGAAATATGAAAAACTTTTTAATTAAATAAATTAATTTAATTAATTTAGTTAATTATTTAAAAAATCATTTTTGTCTTCTTCTACCATCTACTGTTAGCTGTCGGAGCTACATTCCTCGTGTCCACGTGAATACTGTCTAGAAAAACGTTCAAATTACTAAGATAATGCGTGATTAAAGTAGTACTTTTAAGTTCCCTCAGGAAATAAAGGGTTAAAGTGCTTGGTAAAAGAATTCTAAATTTCTTCGTAGAAAATTATTCTGAATTCTTCAAGAATTCAGATAAAACAAAACTATGAAATCCATTCATAAAATATGTGTCTGTTGCGCAATTGGATGATTGAGAGTTTCAATGCGAATGTGGGTCTGATGTGTGGACGAGGGTTAAAAGTCATCGTATTGAATTATGTCGGATGTTTGGAGAGTGCTTTGGCCATTCCGACTCGTTACCTAGCGACGGTTCAAAGGTATGATGTTGTTGATAAATAGCAGAAAATTTTAATTAAAAACTTTTTTGAGTATAAGTTGAATCATTTACACCACTTATGTAAGAATGATACGCCATAGCATTAAACCGAAATGTTAGACCTTATTTTAATGATAGACTTACAACAATTTCAACAAATGGCCGTAAACAAAAATCAAACGTAGTTTATAATACGGTGGCTGATTTAAAGTTTAGAAATTTGAGCGTTTTACCATTGTCAGCATAATTTTAAAGTTGAAAATGTAAGACTATACCTTGCAGAAATAAATATACTTCTTGGCTTTAACCCTCCAGCACAGACACGGGCTCTTTTTGACCCCACCCATTCTCTTTTGCTATGAAATTCTAGAGATTTCTAAAACCTCGACCCTGTTATTTCCTACAACTTCATTGGGGAGCTAGAATAAGGCTACTTGCACACACACCGATTTTTGTAGACCGGTTTGAAAATTGTCTACTTTTGCAGACGATGCGTACCTTGCACACACACCGATTTTTGTAGACCGGTTTGAAAATAGTCTACTTTTGCAGACGATGCGTACCTTGCACACATACCAATTCGTGTCGACCGGTTTTGAAAATGCTCGGTTTTTTGCAGACGATGCGTTCCTTGCACACACACCGATTAGTGTCGGTCGGTTTTATATCGGATGTACATGAGATCATTTTCGAATACAGTTTTTTTTAAAGTAATGAATGAAATATGAATATAAAAATAATATAAAATTATACATTGATATATATATAATTAAAAATTCAATTGAAATCACATTCCAGAACGAAAAAAATGTGTTTGATTATTATAAGAAGAAATAAATATACTTCTTGGCTTTAACCCTCCAGTACAGACACGGACTCTTTTTGACCCCACCCTTTCTCTTTTGTTATGAAATTCTAGAGATTTCTAAAACCTCGTCCCTGTTATTTCCTACAACTTCATTGGGGAGCTAGAATAAGGCTACTTGCACACACACCGATTTTTGTAACCGGTTTGAAAATTGTCTACTTTTGAAGACGATTCGTACCTTGCACACACACCGATTATTGTAGACCGGTTTGAAAATAGTCTACTTTTGCAGACAATGCGTACCTTGCACACACACCGATTCGTGTCGACCGGTTTTGAAAATGCTCGGTTTTTTGCAGACGATGCGTTCCTTGCACACACACCGATTCGTGTCGGTCGGTTTCATATCGCATGTACATGAGATCGTTTTCGAATACAGTTTTTTTTAAAGTAATGAATGAAATATGAATATAAAAATAATATAAAATTATATATTAATATATATATATATAAGTAAAAATTCAATTGAAATCACATTCCAGAAAGAAAAAAATGTTTTTGATTTTCGGCAGAAAATGGGTTCACAACGCAGGTGGACACTTTAAAAATTGACTTGGCAATACAATCAAATTATAATGTGTTAATATTGTGGAAAGCAATCACTTCGACTTTCGAAAAAAATTGAATCTCCAGTTATTACGTTAATAAATCAAAATTAAAAGAGAAACCAATGTAAAAACAACAAATTTATATTTACTTCTAACGTTTCTCAATGTTTGTTGAACGTCATATAAAACGACAGTGTACATTACACAAAATTCAGGCACATTGCCTCGAAAGCCTATATTGGCTCATAAATTAATTACAAAGTTCAAGTGTCATTTAGTTCTTAAAACTAAACTAAATTGAAACTAAACAGAAATAAATACTAAGTGAATTACTAAGTGAAAGCAATGAAAAACAAATACTTGTTTAGTTTTCCATTTTCAGCAACTAAGTTATACTAAAATGGTTCTAATTTCATTTCCGATTATCCTTTTAGTAAAATAAAAGAAGTTTTGGGATTAGATGTCATATATTATGGTCAGTTATTTGACTCCATTAAGTACATTATGTACACAATGAACAAAATAGCTGCAAGGCCACTAACAGAACATGGGTTAAACAATATACCACAATCTGATGTTTAAAATTACGTTGTGAAAGCAGCCATGAATATAAAATTACACAAGATTCAATTGAAATCATGTTCCCGTCGAACAGGCTGGTCACCGAAGGCGGCTAATTCAAACTAAACTAACTCTAAATCGCAACTGAAAAGAAATAAATATTAAGTTAGAACAATGAAAAACGCTTCTTTGTTGCGCCCTTTTGTACATTCTTGTACAAAAATACTGTTGTCAAAACAAATTCTTGTTTAGTTTTCCATTTTCAGCTATTAAGTTTTACTAAAAGGATTCTAATTTAATTTACGATTATCGTTCTAGTAAAATGAAATAAATTTTTGGATTACATTAAGAAATAAAAGTGAAGTGAAACGAAAAAAAATTTTTGATTTTCGGCAGAAAATGGGTTCGCAACGTAGGCGGACACCTTAAAAATTGACTTAGCAATACAACCAAATTATAATGTGTTAATATTAAGAATTCTTGTGATAATAATCTAACACTGTGGAAAGCAATCACTTCAACATTCGAAAAAGTTGAATTTCCATTTATTGCGTTAATAAATCAAAACTAAGGGGGAAACCAAGGTGAAAACAACAAATTTATATTTATTTCTAAGTCTATCGGAGAGTAAAGTTTGTTTGAGAATTATTCTTATTAAAAAGCGAATTATGTTAAATGAAAATTCATTAGAAAATTATGTTAAATTAACTATAACTAACTTTAAGGCATTGCAATTATTCAACAAAGATTTATTAAGCTAATAAAAAATAAATAACAAAGCAAGTACCAAATGTAATTAAAAAATAGAAATAAAAGTATGGAATGTATGTGGAATCATTAATATTATTTTAAAATTAGAAAAACCGACTTGTTCAAATGTAAAAAAGCATATATATATTTTCAGAGACGTCTAAATGTTAAAGCGCTTGGTCTTTTCACAAGCTTAATCCGCCACTGATAACCATTATTTTTAACTATCCATTAAAAATTTCTTAGTGTATAAATAATTTTCTCATTCTTATACTGAAAATATCAATTAAAGAAGAAAAAAATATCACTAAAAATATTGTTCAATATTTTTTCAAAATGTTACTAATTTTATTATTTCGCCACGAGAGCGAAGTCGATCGGCTGAAATCGGTGTGTGTGCAAGCACCAGTAGGTTTACATGTGTCGCTGGGACCCCCCGCACCTGCCGATGTCGGCGAAGTGCAGTGGCAATTCTCGACAGCCGATCGGTTTTATGTATGTGCCGGTACGTGTGCAAGCTCCAACTGTTCTCAATACACTACTAATGGAATGTTGCAGACCGGTATGAATCCGGTCGACACGAATCGGTGTGTGTGCAAGGAGCCTAAGAAGATAAGAGCTGCAGAAACCGGTGAAATGAGGTTTCTCACTTTTTACTGCGAGAGTTGGGTTAAAATTGACCCGTGCATGTGACAGAGTTTCATATTGATTTACCTTTAGGGCTATGGCAGCGTACGAACGGGCACAGCAAAGATAAAAGAACACAGAAAAGGTATGGAAAAAGGGAGAAGTTCAACTTGCTATTTTCTTATTAAAAACCGCATTTTCGTCTTAAATACAAGTTATTTGTACCAAAGAATTATTCTTATATCTTGACCATATTTTTATTATTATTTTTGACATAGAAAGAATATAGGGAACTTTTTGTACCCACTCTTTTCATCAATATCGTTTTCGCTGAGATTAAATACTGAAAGATGATAGGAGACTTTTACGAGAAGGTTTCCGTCATTCCTGAAAACCTCAAATAAACGCGAACTTTCATTTTCTCTTATATTTAATTAACTATTTCGAATTGTTGTGGTATGACTGCCAAATTTATTTTTGGACATTCTTCATTTAGGAAAAAATACAGGCTGTAGTTCTGATCGTTCTGCAAATTTTTCTGTATTTCATTAAATAATGAACATTTATTTAATATTCATTGTCTGAAAAAGGTGTATTTCAATAACATATTGAAAATGCTCTCATATGTAATGGAGTATTGTAATGCGAGATTGGTGAAACAATAATTTTGATAAATATTGCAAATTATGAATTTAGTATCGTAAAAAAAATGCAATTTAAATTTATCGAGAAAATTAGCCAATGTTATTATATTTTTTGTCGCAATTTTAGGTTTGTGTTTGTTTGCTACATTTAGCGTTCGATTCGAAGTTATTTCAGATGTTCTGAAATGGACCTCGTACGTATGAAACAGGGTCAAATGATGGTAACGAAACATCTGTTTAAAGTTTTCTTAAATGCCGCATCACACCACAGTGACGACATTTATTCATCACTATAGTCGATCACCGATTTAATGTGCATAATTTCAATATACACTATGAATCTCACGTGAGATGTGGTATCAAGCTTGCGGTCTTCTAGTCCGGAAGCTTAGAATGGGCCATCAAATCAACGTGGCAGAAATAATCAGGTTAAGAAGAATTATAGAATTCTTGAGAATTAAAATGCTGCTGCTGAAACGTTCAGGCGTACTTTCACGATATGTTTGAAGAAGAACAACGATAGATTATTTTTAAAAAGACTATAAAATTACAGCTTACGGCTTGGACTTGGCATTAGGAAAATTTACTCTCCAGACTCTAAACGAATTCTTTTCCTATTTAGATATTTATACCTAATCAGTTTAACCCTTTTGAGTTTATTAGTTTCGCAGTGAAACCACACATTGAGCATTTTTTACTGCGCATGGGCGAAACGTAGTGTCATTGTTCGTTCATAACTTCAGAGCCAGATACATAGGCCAACTTATATAAAAATTCCAGTTCAATACCGTTAGTATTCACAAAGATATCGGCATTGCAAGAGCAAATTTGCTCTTGATAATAGACACAAAATGATGAAGGTTCTTCCAAAAATAGAGATTTTTTAAAATTGAACCTTCGAAAGTAATATTGAATTTTATGAAGGTTGAATATCCTGAACAGTCACGTATACTTATAAATTAAATACCTTACTTAAATTGCATTTCGATGATAACATATTCGGAGGGCAAATAGCCTGTTATCGTTCATTGGTTTCAATATGAAACCAAAAATTTCTTGAAAATAAAAAATGACATTTTTTCCCTCTACATATTTATGATCAGCTACTTGTCTAATGCTCATTTTTGAAATAAATTTAGTAATTTTCAAAACGAAACATGTAGCGAACGTGAAAGGGTTAATAGAAACATAAATAAAATATATTTGAGATTTTATTACAAATTATTGCATTCTGAAGGTTATATCCATGGTTTGAATAATATGATAATAATATTAATTACAATATTAGACGACAAAGCTATATATTTATGTGTGACGAAGATTCAAAATAAATTTATTTACTGGCCTGGGGTTGAAATACAATAACAAAATGCGTTTTAATGCAATTATCAAGCCTCGTAAGACATAAAAAAATCTTGACATTCATTTTGTAAGACTGATTCAACAAATATCAATTAATTTTCAATCGGCAATTAAAAGTGGAGCTGACTCGTATTGAATAGTAAGCAGATTTGAAATTTTTCGTTTCCAGTTTGAAATAATTAGAAATTTCTAAGGAAACGTTTTGAAAGTAGGGGGAGTTGGGGTAAATTGATACGCTGGAACATTGATGCAATTCTTAGATTTTGATGATTGAAATGACTCAAGATGTTCATATGCCCTCATTTATATGCCAATGTAACCCTTTGCAAACGGTAAATTTTTAGGTCATGTTAAGTCAAAATTAATTTACAAATGAATCAAACCGCTAATCTTCTAGTCGAAATAAATTGTACTCTAAGTACGTGTTGTATGATTTCTTTCACTAATTACGGTTTCCTGCCTGGAAATCTACTGCAAAGGTCGGAGAAAACATTAATTTTTCTGAACTATATTAAGTTTTGAGGTTTTTTAGCGTTGATTTTTCGTGACTACTTGTTTTAAGTGTAAAAGTCTCTTGGGGCAGATTGATGCAGTTGAATGCGGGGCACAATGATGCACATCTTCTGTGCGTATCAATGCTCCTTAATAGCAACTACTTTACAAAATCGTCTTCAGAAATAGAAAACAATAAAAATTAACTATCTAAGAGAAACACGCAATTAAGCATTTGTTTCAACTATGGAAACAGTTTAAATTTCATTGCAAAAATAAAAACAAATTGTTGTAAATCAAGTTTAAAATATTTTTTACGAATTTATTAAAATTGGAGAGAATCATTGTAGGGAAATTTAACTAATATCATCAAAAAGATAAATTTGCATTTTTAGATGTTGTGAAATTTTTTTTTGTATTAATTTTTTTCGTAAGTCATCAAAGAAGAATCCCTCAATTTTTAATTCATTCAAATTTCAGAAGACGGCTTCGATGTACACATTATCTCCCTCCAAATTATATTTACACACGCAGACACACATTCTCATCTATTATTTGTAGAGATCAATCATTTTTAGAGGCATTATTGATGCAATTTTCCAGTCTCATTAAAATGTTGAAATTTTATTAAAATAAAAGTTTTTTTCTTTGTTCAACTTTTAAAACTTCATTTGGAATTTTAAGTTTATTGATAAAGCATTTTTTTTATACCAGGCCTATTAACCATCATTATTTTCGATATTTCAGTATGTATCAATGTACCCGTTCTTTGGGGCAGATTGATACAAATTCAGTTTTAGAAAAAAGTGTAATAAATATTTTAATATTTCATTTATGACTCAAACTCAACTGACATCCTATAATAGATTAAATAATGTATAAATATAGCGTATTAGTTCGAATTATTTCCATTGGTAAAATAATTTTTTTGCTTTCCAAGGAAAAATGTATTGATATCTCCGTGTCACCCCTATACAAAAAATATGGGTCGATTTTATAAATATATATAAATGAACATTTAAAAAAATATAATAATAATAAAATAAGAATTATTGGAAAAAGTACCTGTTTTTATTTGAAATTATTTCTTCATGTATGTGAAAAGGTATTTGAGACATCTGCATGATGAATCTGTTATATTTTAAGATTGTATAGAGTATGAATGTATATTTCTTCAAAAGGTTGCACTTTCAGCAAACATTTCCAACAATATTGGAAAATTCTAATCTCATTTGTCATAAAAAAATCTCCATGTGTCTTGAAAAAAAGTTTCAGATCATAAGTTAGTTTTCATTCTAAACATGCATTTCAGTCTCATGCGTTCAAAATATTCCTAACTCTGATCAATATATCGGATTTCGAAATTTTCGTCTTCTAATATGTGGCATTAATGATTATGTTATTCTAATATCATTCTACAGGAAGTACTACTCCTTTGTGTATGTTGAAGACTGTCATCTCAAAATGGCAATTAGAAACTGTTGAGAAAGACAGGATCCGTCCAAGTTATTGAGAATGAGGCTGCGAATGTGACAAATGAATGACTTTGGTAATGATTCTGATGTTGACTCCTGGCAATTTGTCAGGTTCTGTCAGGGAATCCTCTATTGTATTGTCGAAATTATTCGAAATCTGGAATTAGTAAACTTCAGATAGAGAACTACCTTATTTGATAATAACGTAGTTCAGAACTAACGATAAGCAGCTTAAATGTTATAAGGGAAATGTGAGTAGAGAAATAGTTAAGCAAAAATTTCTCATTTGTTATTTTCGATGAAAAGCAGATATAAAAAGTAAACTTCTAAAAAATATAAACTTATATGTAATAGAAATGTCATAATGAAGCTGCGTTTTGTTACATTACATTATAATAATAATTATCAATTCCTTCTGTTTTTCTTATTTTCTTTGAACTGAAAAATTAATAAACTAATGTCCTACGCCCCGGAAATTTTACTTTCATGTTATTCGAATGAACCAATTTGTGAGAATAAATATTTCTACAGTAGGTTATCACTCGTAAACCCATTCTTTGCTTAAAATCAAGTCAAAACGTATGAATTGTATTGAAGTTTTACTTAATTTTTTGAGTTGCGTGGACATATTATTCAACATAAATCTATTGTATGATGAAGTTACAAATATTTATATTGTAAACTACACATATTGAATCAAAAAAAAAAATTCTTTGAGAAAGGGCTATATACGGGAGATGTGGATTATATTATTTTAACAATGAATAAATCATCGTCAATTTATATTCAATCAAGCAAAATCAATTTGTAAAAAATCCAAAAATTTCCAGCACGTGTTTTGCTTATAACATGCAGAGTTTTCATTCAAATTATAGGACTCTAACAGAAAACTTTACAATACGTTACAGAAGTATGATATTAAAATTTGAAATAAATACGTTAAATATTAGAGGAAATATGAATATTTGTACTAAATAATTTTTTACTGCGCATGTGCGAGACGCAGCGCTATTTTTCTTTTATAACTTCAAAGCCAGATATACAGAGCAACTTATAGAATAATTCCATTTGAATCTCTTCGAAATTCAGAAATATGTCGGCATTTCAGTGAGGTGATTTTAAATTTCTCGTTGAGAGAAGCTAAGTGATAATAGTTTTTTCAAAAATTTATTTCCTTTGAAACTTGAATCTTCGAGTAGTAACATTGAATTTTAGGAAAGTTGAATATCCTAAATACATATGTACATTTATAAATTAAATGTATTATTTAAATTGCTATTCGTCTAATACCATTCGAAGATGCAAGTTTAAAAAGTATCAGTTTGTGCAGAAACGTCATCATTCAGCTTCTCTTGAAGCGAAATTGAAATTCACCTCACTTAAATGCCGGTATCTTTCTGAATTCTAACCATATTTATCTGTAATTTTTATATAAGTTGCTCTATATATCTGGTTTTCAAGTTATAAAAGACATATTTCGCTACGTTTCGCACATGCGCAGTAAATTATTATTTAGTGCAAATACTCATATTGGCTCTAATATTCAACGTATTTACTTCAAATTTTAATACAATTTTTCTGTAATATACTGTCGAGTGTTCTGTAAGTTCCGTATAATTTGAATGAAAACTCTGGATGTTATAAACAAAAGACATGCGGGAAAATTTGGGATTTTTTAAAGAAACTTTTACATCTCCCCAAATACTTGTGCTGTGTTTACGAAAATGCATATAAATATTATGCACGTCAAACATAACCGTTGATGAAAGTTACATCTCGTTATCAGCGCACTGTGAAACAGGATGGATCAAACTCCATTTCCGCCTTCATCTCTTTCTGTTCGCCACCCTAATTGCCCTAGTGACTGAAACTTTACAGTAAAATATGTATGATACTTGACTGTATGTTACACAATGCTCCACAACTGATTTCAAATCATAGTTTTTTGTAATAATTGCAAATTTCTCGCAGTTTACGAAATTTTTCTTAATTTTTGAACACCAGTGGACTATATGGAAATTTTTTCTCCAAACTATAACATAATGTCATAACATCGCAAATATAACCACAGGCATCCAGCATTCTCATTATTTGTTAAATGTGTGAAAAATGAAGCCTCTAAAATTCCGTGACACCTTACCAAATACTATGTCAATTCCGTCGGACGGTTTGTTCCTTTTTAACATGTAGAGTTTAAAGGAATTTACCCCTGATTTCTATGAGTTGTCGTTACGTCAAATTCTTTATTACAAAGCAAGATTTTGTTATTTCACCAGATATACAATATGATCGGAAAATGAAGCATCGAGAATTTTGATTTAGTCATTTCGGTGCCTATCTAGACATAATGTATTAGATTGCTGAATATTATTTTACATTTGACTGAAATGGAATACATTATACAGATGATTGGTTTTCGTTCTTTAGCTTGTTTTCTTTGTAGTTGAACCTAAAATCTTTATATAAGTTATTGCAAAATTCCATAAGCACTGATGAATGTATTTACAGAATATTATTTTAATTCTAGAAATGGCGGAAAATCTCTCTTCCTTCAATTCCATCATTCATTAAAAAACAAATCAACAATATAAACGAAGACCAAAGTAACCTTATATATATAATTATTTTATACAGAAATGGATAAGTAAAACATTTTAATGTTCTGTGAACCATGAATTTTCTAAGTCTTGTTTTTGCAGCTTCTTTGAATAGAGTTATTTTAAGTAAAATTAAGGAATGTTATTCCTTATCAGCAGAAACTAGGAAATATTAGATAAAATAGAATATTCTGGTTTCTCCTCGTTTGTCCAAAAATTAAATAGTGAAGTAGGAATAAGAGCATTAATATTTTAATTTAGTTTCTACAGCTTGCTTTCATGAAAGTTACCACTAATTAAGAGTTGAAGTAATGGCTACGTTTCCAGCAAATAAATGAATCGTTTTCCGAGACGTTAGTAATTATATAATATGAAAAGAAATCGGGGTTCTTGTATTTTTTTAACGTACATTATTAAGAAATAATAAAAATGACAAATGATAAACATATTCCGTTCCACACAATTGGTTGATCAGTAAAAAAATTTCAAAGTTTATAAATCTAGTATTTTCAAAGAAAATATAGTTATTTGGAAAATGTTGGATCGGCGTTAAATACTGCGCAACATGTAGTACAGTATTTGTAACTTAAACATTGAGAAAAATACAGCAAATTAAATAAATATTAATTTCTTCTTGTAAAATGTTTCTTATGAATTGGAACACTGATCTCAGATACATGTTAGGAATAATGATAAATCATCATTTTCAACAAGAAATGGATAAAACAGATCTACGGCGTTGGATCTTTTTTGCGCTATTTTAATCTTTTTCTTCAACTTAAACGACATTTTAAAATGCACTCTTGATAGATTAGCCTCAATGAAGAAAGATCTAATTTAGGCAGAGATGCTCGACACATTCCTTACATAAGTGGCTGAGCAGCAAGATACTGCATGCCTCCACTGAAACAAAGTAAATGTTCCTGAATTGCGAGTAATTAAATTTCACGTAAGAATTTATCATGCAGCGTGAGAAAACGGCAACATTTTAAAAGATATAAAAAATCTTAATGTTAGCTGAAAGATGTTGAAGATGCTTTCTCAGAGATTTAATTTATAAAGTGATGCATGCGCTGAAGGCTTCACATTAATTTGGGAGATGTGGAGGTTATTTTTACTAGTTTGGAACCAATTAAGCTTTCGCGTAAAGTAAGCAACCAAGAAAATCAATCGATGGTTCTATTAGAAGTAGCCATTAGTTTCTATTTGAATATAAGCGGATAGATTTCAATTTAAGAAATAAGAAACTTTAACTGAGAAATCAAGTTAAATAATTATGCGAATGATGTAATGAACTTCGAGTGACAAAGCAAGACGCGGTTACAGACGCAAATGGGGGAATTAAAGCTCTAAATTTTCAAGACGATTAATCTATCAGGAATAAATTTAAAACAAATTTGCATAATTGTTCCCTTTTATATTATTATAAGGAAATTATTAACGTCTGCTCTTTTAGCTTAGTTGGTTCATTTTTATTAACTTCATTTATATTATAATTTGAATTATTATAAATAAAATTTTACTTCTGCTAGTATAAATGTATTATACTGGTATGAAGAATTGTCTAGACTTGATATCAATTTAAACATATAAAATTATCCAAAATATTTTATATAATAAAATACACAAAAATCAATTAATACTAAGAACATCTTCGGAAAAAAGCAAACCTAAAAGAACAAAAAACAGAACCTAAAACATCAAGATGCGCGCAATTGCAGCAGCTTCCAAGAATACAATGACAATAATACAAAAATTAACTAATTAAATGAAAATCCTGTTACAGGACAGAGACAAGAAAATAATAGAAACAAAATATAAGAAAATAATCCGGCATATGGACATTTTCAAAGATCACCACCTGCTGGTATCCTGAAATTCAATTTTTCCACTTTTTTCTTTCAATCTTTGGTAATTCGGGTCACAGAGGAGCCATTTGAATTTTTGAAGTATTGTTCCCTGCAGGTGGTGATCCTTCACAACGTACATCTACCGGATTCTTTTCTTATTTTTTGTTACTATTATTGTCATGACTTTGTACTCCTATAGGTTTTTAATTTTGTTACTTAATTTTTGTATCTATCTATCTATATATATATAAGGCAATATGTGTGTGTGCGATGTTCAGATGTAAAATATTGCACTTGCAGTCCTGAAATTTGGCACGCAGGTACTAATAATCATGGCACAATGCACTTCGAAGCCAGAATTTTTAAAATTCAACCTAGAAATTTTTTTAAAAATATTTTGAGTGATTTTTCATACTCATTTTTCCATTGCATTTTTTCTAATAATATCAATATAATAGATACACCATAAGAAAGAACAGACAATATCCGTTCTAGTGTGGTTTATTTTAAACGTCTAAAAGTTTGCTTTAAACGAAAAATTTTCCATACAATATTTTTTCTAATTTTAATAAATTTTTAAAAATATTTTTTGGTACAATCTTAAACAATTCTTTTCATTGTTGCAAAGGAATTCAAACCGTTTTCATTTTTAAAAAAATATTTAATTGCGTGTCTCTTTTTTATTGTTGAAAGCTGAGTTAATATCATAATACATTTTACTTTCATATTTTATTTCACCAAAGTTTTGTGGAATCTGTAAACCAAGCTCTCTGAGATATTACGTTTATTAATGCATACTTATAAAAGGCAGTGTTTGTGTGTGTGTGTGGGGGGGGTGCGATGTTTAGACTAAAAATATTTCACTTACGGCCTTGAATTTTGGCACACAGGTAGTCGTAATGGTGACTCACTGCACATCTAAGCCCTAATTTTAAAATTTAATCTAGTAAAATTTTTATTTAATGCTTTGTGTCGTTTCGGGTGATTTTTGGCAAGTGGGCTGATCTATGAGAAATAATGATAATAGAAAAACAATTATTTCACAATTAGATAGAGGAACCAATTATCGTTTTAATTGCGTTTGTTTCGAACGTCTAACTTAATTTACTGAATTAAAAAAATAGTCTTCTGGATGGAGATACAGCAAGAACTATTTGTTGGGCAAAACCCACAGGATCGCCATGATTTAATAGTCTTTCATCAAAAGCAAAAAACACTCATGAAGCTTACCACAAAGGCAAAGATTTTTCAGAAGTTAAATTTGATATATATATATATATACACGATAGAGTGGCAGATGTGAGGACTTCCCCATGCCCACTTTCTCATTTGTCTCAAAAATTCATTACAAATTAACAGAGTGAATTACTTTATTAGTGCAGAAATCTCTAACCCACAAGAAGACCCAGATCTGTTTTGTCATTGTAACAAAGCAGATGGTGCACGGTCTTTGCAGGGGCATAAATCCACCTTCTACATGGAATGTAGAAGATGGTATGTATGGAATTTGCACAAAGTAATACCCACGCCATTTTTTGAAAGAAACACAAACAGGACAGGATAGATATCCACTATATCATCATAGGTCTTCACAAGAAAGGGAATTTGCTGTAAACAACAGTTTTCAAGGATTCGAAGTGTCTCCGGACAATACTTGGATTGTACCGCACTGTCCTTTGTCAACAAAATTGTCAATGCCCATTTAAACAAAGAATATTGCAATTCTGTGAAGTCTGCACGTATGTAAGCATGTCAACAAAGGATCAGACACGGCTGAGTTTGAACTCAGCAGTGGAGAAATTGACCTAAATGTAATCCACCAGTATGAAATGGGGAGATACACCAGAAGCAACGAAGCAGTACGGAGAATACTCAACTTCCCGATTCACGAACGACACCCCACCGTTATTCATCTAAGAGTCCACCTTGAAAATGGTCAGAGAGTCTATTTCACGACAGAAAATGCTGCTGAACGTACCCAAGCAAATTAGGAAACAATACTCGCATCTTTTTTCATACATTGCATCCACGATGAGTTTGCACGCACCTTATTGCAGAATGAAATACCCAAGTACAGTGGGCTGCCAAGATAATGTAGACACTCTAAAATTTGCATATTTTTTCGAATATCTACCAAAAATCTGCATAGATTTTCTAAGAATTTAGAACATGTAATGATAAGGATTGAACTCACATTTTACAGTGGAGATTCGCTTTCGAGAGTATTTACCAGAAAGTGATGAAGACAAAAATATTTCCACTCATCTCGTTTCAAAGAAAGCTGATAATGTTTTGAAACTTTCATCAATAGTTGTGTTGGATGAGCATAATATTCACGTGAATTTTCGTAAACATTTGGGAAGATATAAAGGTTTCTTTAAAAAGTCTCAAATTCCCCGCATGTTTTTAGCTTATAATTTTCAGATTCTCAAACCAAATAGTATAAAACTTACAAAATACGTGACAATATCGCAGAGAAGCATTATATCAAAATTTAGAGTAAATAAATTGAATATTAAAGGAAATATGAGTATTTTAGAAATGATTTTTTAGTGGGTATGTGCGAAGTGTAGCATAATTTTACTTTCATGACATAAGAGCCAGATCTATGGCAACTTATATGAAAATTCCAATTCAATACCGTTAGTATTCAGTAAGATATTGCCATTGCAACTTGATGAATTTCGGTACACTCTAAAAGAAGCTTAATAATGAGGGTTCTTGCACAAATTCATATTTTTAAACTTGAATCTTTGGATAGTAATCTTCGAACTGTAATTTAAATTATGTATTTAACTTATATGTATATATGAGTAGTCAGGATATTCAACTTTCATAAAATTCAATATTACTGTTCGAAGATTCAAGCTTAAGCAAGCATGAAACTGGAATTTTCATATAAGTTGTCCTATATATATATGGCTGTTATATCATGAAAGTAAAATTATTCTACATTTTGCACATGCGCAGTAAAAAAAATCATTTACTAAAATCCTCATATTTCCTTTAATATTCGAAGAATTGACTTCAAATTTTAATTCAATTCTTCTCAATCATATTGTCATGTATTTCGTATGTTTCAAACAATTTGGTTTAAAACTCTGCAAGTTATAAGCAAAAAACATGCGGAAAAATTTGGGATTCTTTAAAGAAACCTTAATATCTTCCTAAATATTTGTGTTGTGTTTACGAAAATACATGTAGATATTATGCACATCAAACATAACCATTGACGAAAGTTGTATCTGGTTATCTGCTTTCTTTGAAACGGGATGCGTTGATTTTTTTCAACACTTTCTGGTTTGTCCCCTGAATACTCGTTTGATCGAATCTTCACTGTAAAATGTGAGTTCAAGTCTACTTTTTACATGTTCGAAATTCGAAGAAAATCCATGCAGATATTCTGGGGATATTCGAAAAAATATACATTTTTAAAGTGTCCACATTATATTGGCAACCCACTGTACCACTCTTGGAACAATGGGAACAAGACATGGCAATGTCGAAAACAAGGGCAGATTGCACTAGAAGAAGCAGCAATAAGATCCAGCGATGCTCTTGGGCACGTCTGCACTGTCCATCCAATCCATAGACGGAATCAAAGAAATTATGTTTGTCTTTATCTTCTCAGGTGTATTGGTCGCTTTGAAATCATTGAACATTTCATTCGGCTTTCATTCTTTAACATTTTACGTGGTTTATAGGAATCATTCTTATAAATCCTAAAATTACTTTCTTAAAAAAATTAATGGTCTATTCGGTAATGTAACTTCAATTTTATATCATGTCTTTGGATGGCTTTAATTAAATACATCTAATGTTGCGTATTAACTATTTGAAACAGGACCCGAAGATTTTATTGTGTAAGCTTAACTGAATTATTACTCCATTCGAGCGTGCAAACCAACTGAGTGTACGAAAATCTAGAATTTATTTTTACTCAGTTTAAATTCTAATAGCATCGCTTGTATAAACTTTATAATTTCATTGTTGCTTTTTTTAAACTTATCTTCACTTATTATCGTTGCTGCAAAAAATAAGGGATCAAAATCAATAATTATATATATATACAGTGTGTCACAAAATGTTTAAACAAGCGTTTATTTCCTCAAATATTGATTTTAGATATATACTTCCAATTGCAAAGTTTCATCAAATAAGTTAAAAATTTGTATGAAAACACTTTGGCTTCTGTGGAACTTGAAAATAAAAAGTTAAGGAAATTAAATTTTTATACATGTCCCATTGAGCAAAAGTGGCAATGAGTGAAATGTTCCTCTTACACTCAGCTATGTATAAACTAAGTTTCACGATTCTATCTGCCAAACTTACAGAGTTGTTTTAATTTTTTAATTTCAAGGGTTGCTCACAAATTTATACGGACATGTTTATTGAAGAAATGTAAATTTATTCAACACAGAAAAACAGCGAAATGCAAATATTTGTCAAGTAGTATATCATCCAATCATCACGGATTGAAAATAAATTACCGATGACGATGCTGTTACTCAGTTTCAGTTGCAGATAGTTGCAACTATCGTCTATATAAAGAATGAAAGGGCAACTTGAGAAAATGAAAATTTTAGATATAACAGGAAAATATCCTAATATTGAACCAGAATACTAAACTATTTGCTTTTAGTGTTGTGTGTATTATTAATCTAAAAGCAGTACTTTTGTTTAATAAATAAAGCTTTACCTGAAAGCAGTGACGACTCGTCCTTTAGGTCTCCAGAGTTCCAGAACTCATTAAAATTATTTTTAAAATTCTTATTTTTATTTTTATTTGCTTACTTCTCCACTCAGATAGTTCGATTATTAAGGAAAAATGATAAAGACAAGAAAAGAAGACAGAGAATGAATGAAAAGGTAAGACAGACATAGGATTGGGCTGCACACCAAATACTTTTGGAAGGCACTAAAATTCGCTCATTGCGTGTAACTAAGCGACATAATTGACAAAGGCGATTAGCTATTCTTTCTGTCTTAGAACCTAGCGGGAACTGGATTTTTGGATGCTCCTGTTTAGCGCTAAAAACCAAATAATGCTCTTTGTTTTCCCTTTTCAATATTACCCATGGTTCGCCTTCGCGTTCTTGATTCTTTTTTTCCATTGACTGTTCTAAGGTTTCAGATTCACTTTCATGTTGCCTCAACGGTAACTTGGCTGGTTCCTACATATTCGATTTCTCTTATTAAAACGGAACTTACCAAAAAAAGTACTGTAATTATATAAAATACGATTCAGATAATTACAACTAGAAGTTTGAATTACGTGAAGGTAAAGCTATTTTTGAAAAATTATATTGCAATTGTATTCTAATAATACTTTTATAGCACTGCTTCTTTCTGGGCAGATGAGCCTCACTGCTGATTAGTCACTGAATATTTTTGAAGATTCAAAAGATGAACTAAATTTGTAAATATTTCAATTAATGTATTATTTGACTAGTTTTTCGATTTAACAGGAGTTAACAAATATATTGTTATTTCCTAATACAGCCCTTGAAATAATTTTTTATATGTATATTATTCCTAAAATTTACGTCGAAAGACTGGATCAAACAGCAATGAGAGGTATGGAAAAGTGGTCTAAGTCAACAACTTTGTCTTCTTGTATATCTGTAAGTTTTGCTGATAGAAGCGTGCAACTTTAGATATGATTAGATGAATGTAAAAGAAAGATTTCAATAATTAACATTTTCGCCGTATAAAAATTTAATTTTTATAACTTTTTATTATCAATCCCCTTGGATATCAGAGTATTTTCATACAAATTCTTAACTTATTTGATGAACTGTGTAATTGGAAGTACATGTGTAAAATCAATATTTAAGGAAATAAACGCTTGTTCCACCTTTTTGGGATACCCTGTATATTTTATATAAAGTATAAATCGTAAAATGAAAACGCAGTTAGAGCACAATTTCGATTCGTCAGGGGATGAAATCATTGTGAACTGCTAAAATATAAAGAGTTTGACATTTTCTTGCCATAAGTTCTTTTTCTCACATTCACGTTTTTTTCGATTGTTTTTCATTTGGTACTATTCACATTTTTATCTTTACTCTGATATACTTTCAATACGGTTTTTCTTATCTTTTTGATAGTTCTCTGGCTCAGAGCCGTTTTATATCTGTAAGATGTTTATCAATTGCCTCACTTCAACTCCATACCTACTTTACACTCTCTAGAACGATCTCTCTTCACTACTTATTCTACAATATTTAAGATTTCTTGGAAACCTTAAGCAATTATGTAATGTAATAAGATAACAAGCACATTCGTAATGTGATAAGTAATCACGGTAATATTCATAGTTTCATTTATAGTAAATGGCAGAAGTTTTATGGCTAACACCAGTCTTCATACATGATTACTTCATTCGGCATCTTGGTTGTAGTCCAAATATTTATTATCCTACTTAAAATTTCTCATACATATAGTTTTCGCCAATGCATATTGATATAATCGTCTCCTATCGACTTTAGTGTATTTATAAACACTTTCTCTCAACCCTGCATAACCTTTACAAAAATGTTTACCTTATTGTTCAGAGTGAGGTCTTATTTACTTTCATCCCAATAGTACATGATCGCTGACTTAGTTTACCAACCTATGATTCTCCGTAAATAAACCCCAACCTCAATTAACTCTGCCAGATATCTTTCAAAACTAAGATTCTTCTAAGATATTTTTGTTCCCTAGTATTTATATTATCGCCTGCCTCTCTGAGAACTCCCGCTCTCTTAAAATACAAGGTCAAACCTCTCACTGCTCGCAGGGGAAGGGAGGCGTTGTTGTTTCTCAAGCAAACAATACGCGGGTGACTATTCACTGGATATCTACTCTACATGCCATCTAACAGTTAGAGCTTGTCATACGCTTGCTCAACCTTCCGTTATTCGCGTGGGGTGGAGGTGTCCCCATCACTTTTCATAACGCTTCACTTAACCCTTCTTGGGATGGGCTAGCGTGTGGCGCAGTTTGAGAGGGGCTTAGAGTAAGCCAGAGGTTTTTTGAAATCTCTGCGTCATATTTCAAACCATTTTTCTTAGTTTATTACTTTAATATACTCAGGAGCCATAATAGAGAAAAATGGTGAAAAATGGCATTTTTAAATTTCATGCTTTAGAAGAATGGAGTTTACCCCATTTTTTTCATACTATAAATGATAGATTTTCAAATAATAGTTTTATAAAATTTTGTATTGGAATAATGTTTCACGAATGTTCCAACTTCATAAAACAGTTTTAAGAAAATATATATCTCGAAATTTGATATTCACTTAAAGTTTCACCTTCCGAGTTTGATTTTTTTTTTGCTGTTTTATCTTCTGTTTATCCTCACTCCCATTGAAAATAGGTCAGTAGATTCAATAGAAAAAAAACTAAGCTGCAGATACAATCTCAAGCCAAGGATACTGCTCATGAATAAAATAAGATTCACTCTCTATTGCTTTAGTATCGCTTTGTTTACTTTGGTCAAACTCGAAATTTATTCTAATATATCTCTCTTCTTAAGTTTCTATCAACAACTGCATAAAAAAGTCTTGTTATTGCTATGGATGAAAGTTAATAGAATTTCCTTTAAGTTTCTGATTTTATTTTATCTAAGATGTACATCATTCTCTGATTTTTTTTATCTCTGATATCTCCAAAAATTTTAAAAGTATTTGTGATCAATAGTATTTTTAATTGTTCTGTTGTATTATTTTATATCAATGGATTTTTTGAAAACTTGGAAACAAATATCAGTGAAATATATTAAGTCCTGCTATTCCTTTGAGACTTTTAAAACTTAAAAAAAAATGTTGAGATGATAGAACTAGCCTAAATATTTTGTAAATTGAACTCAACATAACTGGCAATAGATACCAATTGTGTTAGACAATGTAGCAAAATTAGCATTAATTTTGACATGCGAAATAGTAAGTGATTGTGGGATTGTTAGATAGTAAAAACACCAATGTATTAAAGAGCGAAATGTTTTGTTTTTGCATATATCAGTACATTTATTTTCACATATCACCACATTTTTGGTTTTTCTACAATAGAAATTCATGCACAGTAAATTCTTCTCACACATAAATGGGTCTCAATATTCTTTCAGGTTGAAATATGCCGTTAATTTGTATTATGCAAAATAATGTAATCTGATTAAGGCATGCCTTTCCAGCAGAAATATGTATTCTTTGACCAAAAATACGTTTCTTGAAACATATTACAAAAATGAAGAAGTTTCTGCTTTATCAAAAAATATAGAATAAGCCGTATAAAATCTCACAAATTCTGAAGAATTTGCAATATTCTAAGTTTGAAATACTATAAGTGAATACTAACACAGGCAATTATTTATTTATTTATTTGCCCACGCCGACACAGCCTACCCAGAGGGAGTAAGGAACTAAAACGGACGGCGGGGAGTACAAAACACCATCAAAACAGAAAAAAACATCACATCATATGAAAATACATCACATCAAAATTGAATTACAGTATATGCAAAAAAGAAACATCAGAAGCAAAAGTTCTGAACAACCAAACAGAAGACGAAGGAAGTGACAATAAGGTTCATGAAACAACTTCAAATAATAATACAAGAAACTAAAGACAAAAATTAAAAACAAATTGAGGATATTAAGCGCATTACAATTTCGTTTGGTCTGGTAGCCCGGAATTCTTCTCCATCATACTGTTGGCAGGGCCCTGTTTAGTAAATTTGTGGGACAAATGGTAAACATCTGTTCATATCAGCATCCTACCTGAAGGAATTAAGCAATGCAATTTTGTTAGCCTGTGCTAATATTCCTCCTCAAAGGTTTCAGCGACCTTCGGAGTCCATACCTTGAAGAATATCTGTTTCATGAAAGCCAGAGTACGTTCAACACACTTAGTACTGCGTAACAGGTTGTTCCTAATATTTTTACCACTCATTGTAAATCCTTGTATGCGAAAATGAACGAAAATTAATTTTTTTATGAACATGGTTGCCTAGTAATATTTCTGTTTTTCCGTGCAATTTAAATTGACATTTTCGTTGACTTACATACGATGATTCCTCCCTCCTGTCTAGTCGCATGATTTTGCACAATAAAGCAATTTTCAAACTCGAAAGGTTTCGAGGAAATTCCCTATACATCCTTAGGAGCATAATGGTATTTGAAAATATTTTTTCGATTTTTTTAGATATTTGCACTGTTTTACAAGATCGTAACAATAATATAGAACAACTTGTTTATATCGGCTGTCTGAAAGATGCAAAACATATCTAAATATGTAACACTATAGCAAACGTTTAAAACGGATATTTGTTTTTAATTAAAGATTTAATCAGACACAAAAGATTTCGAAACAAATTTAGTGACTTCGAAAAAAGAATGCATTGCAAAATGTGTACCAATTTTCAGAATCAAGCAATGTTTAAACATACACCTTAGCATCATTTGTTGAGTTGCATCCAATTAATTTATTTCTTACTTGGAGAAAAATCATTTTTCATTGCAAGTAAATCTTTTTAGATTTAGTTTATTCAAGAATCAAATAATACTTTCATTCTCCTGAAAAATATTCATTGAAGAAGAAAAACATATTGACATTCTTATAGATTTCTAAGATAAAATAAGTCTCTTTTCATGTTTCAACAACGAATGATTCAAAAATTAAAACACGCTTTCTTATATTTAAATATAAGTGAAAAATGTCTCACTTGCTTTGTCATATTTTTGCCTGATATTTCAAAGTCATTTTTTAGGTTTTCTTTGTTGTTTTTTGGCAAGCTTTAGTTATTCAAGCTTGGTTTCTTTTATACACTTTAAACAAAATCAAATATTTTTTCAAAACCAAAGAGAAAAATGCATATATTTCTTTGATAAAGAATATGCGTTTAGAAGGAAGTTAAGTTTTATAATGCTTTTTTCTTTCACAGCATACTGATGTAGTTAATTTCTACGTTCTTTTTTGAAATTAGTTAAGAAATTGGGAATTTTTTTACTCAAATATTTTATAAGAAATTGTATATTTTCATATTAATTAGTTTTTATTTCCTTGAAGCACATTTTTCTTCCTTTCTTATAAGAAAAAATACAATATATTAATGTAAAAGTTTTAAAAAATGAAAAAAAATGAATTGAAAGCGTGTTTCAAGATTATCTATTTCTTAATTCATTGTTTGTGTTTTTAAAAAATAATTTAAAAATCAAAGATAAAGGAATATTATATTTTAGGATATTGCTTCAAAAGAGAATTAGTCATAGTGTTTTAATACGCAAAACAATTTTCAAAGCTTTCGGAAAGAAATGAATATATGCGGATTTTTTCCCATTCTTTGAAGACATTTTAATGAAAATATTCATTAAACAAAGTTTTGGTTTTTATTTCTTGTTTAATTCCAATATGACCTTCAAGATTAGAGACATGCAGAAGAATTAAAAGGGACGAAATTTTTATTTATTGAAAATGTCTTAAGAATGTCAGGGGTGTGTAATTAAAAGAAACAATTTATCCATAAAGGAAATTTTCTCTCCATTACTTTTTTTAAATCTTTCAGGCAAGTCAAGCTCTTCGTTCCTTTGTTTGTGTGTTGAAAATTATAAAATACGCACAAATGTTAAAAGAAATAACTTTTAAATATAATATTTTAAATTTATAACATTGTAAAAATTTACCGCTGAACTGTCTACTTTTCTGTATGATTTAATTTTATAGCAAAAAGTCTTGGGAATGTGTGGCTATGATGCAACCAAGAATTCATAAAACACAAGAGAAGCTTTTGAAAATCAAATATTTTGCATCGCATTCTAACTTTAAAAATGATTTGGACGATGAAGAAGCACTGGCGAGTATAGAAATGGTTTCAATGAAAGATATATATCATAACATATATAATATGCTATTACATAACTATGATGGAAATTGATAGCAGAAAATAGTCCTTCAGTATTTTTTCTTCCATATTCTTTTCATTGCTTATGGGCATTATCAAAATCTTGCAATTGAGGTAGAAAGGTTCTCGTATTTTTTAAACTAATGAGGAAAGATATAAGAGACATTCAGTAAAGAGAGATACAAGGTATAAATATTCTCGAGCTTGTACACGGTAATGTAGAAGCCATCTAAAACTGGGATCCTATTTCACTTTAGAATGACATCAAAGAGAATACTGTGTGGGAAAGGTGACATTTAACTTTTGCCATATATACTTTCATATTTTGAAAATTTTAAAGGATATCAGTGGAGGTCCAAATGAAAGCGGATAATAACATCAAATAATTTAAATTAGAATGAAAAATGTCCTTGGAAACTAATCTCGAAAAACGAATTTTTTTAATGTTTTGAAATGTCATATTAAAAGTGATAAACCTATGCTAACCCAGCTACATTATTTGTCATTATCATCCGTTTTACACGCTTCTTTTCTGAGTGCATACATCTTTTACTTGACATGTATTTGTGAAATAATTCAAAAAATAAAATTTAATGAGCAAATATTTTACCCAATACTCATTAGTAAATATGAAACGATTGATAAGATTTTGGGAGAAATACGTGCTTTTTATTATAGCAAGCAAAAATTGAAAGAATCATTATTAAGAGAAAAATAATGATCGTAAATAATTTGATAAAACGAAAATTCATGCCCCTTATTCTTTTAATCATGAAAGCGAAGAGTGAACACATAATATACTAAACTCAATACTAACAACTTATGCTTTTAAACATTTTTTTAATTGGAAGTTTCATATATTGTCTTTTATTTACTTCAACAAAAGCTGGAAGATGCATTTTGCTTAAAAGCAATTCCTTTTCCTCTTAAGGATTACTCTCATTAATTGAAATAGGCAGTTGAAACATAATTATTTGCGGATAATGCTCTTATATCTAAAATGAAAGATTTTTATAAAGTAAAGTTAATCCTTACGCGTGTTTCCAGGATTCCTTTCTTAAGACAAAACAAGCATTTTCTCATTTGATTTGTATCATGCTCTTATGCTATTTTATTCAGTTCCTAACTTTTGATGAGCTTCGTTACCTAAGAAACACGATTCATCATATTTTATTAGGTGATTAGATAAGAGTAAATTGAAAGAGTAGGTTTGTAAGCTCTTAATATCTGTAACCGTTGAATATGGTTGAAGGAAAGATCATTAATTTCGTCAACATTGATTTAACTTTGACTTATTACACCAAATTAAAAGTTACGTTTTAAAAAGAATGTTCTCCAAATTTTCAATAATATCCTAAAAATGAAATAAAAAAAATTATTGCCATATAAAGGGTACTGTATTACCAAAATACATTGTTCGATATTTTTTCGATAATATCCTATATTCTGAATGTTGTTAAATATCGTTAAGCTATCGTAGCAACATTTCAGAGCCTCTTGGCCTATTTGGGATATTTCTTACATTTATTATTTTTTGAAATGGATCTAATATCGAAATTATTAACTCTATATTTACCAACATTTCGCTGTTGCATTGAAACTGTCATTGGAAAACAGTCATTTTGACGGATGGTGGTAGTTCTAGCGTTAAATAACTTTTAAAATATATCTTCTGTTCGATATATTAATTTCTTTTAAAGATTAGTTTATTACAATAATGATAAATGAGATGTGATCGAACAAATATGAGATAATAATAAAAGGTTCAGTAATAGTAGTAAAAACTGATTATTCAATCATAAAAATAAGCAATAAATTATAAAGTTAATTACATAATTTCACATTGTACCTTCTGGTCTTTTTCTAAAGAATTTTTGAATTTTAATAACAAACAACAAATGCTATTTAATTTATTAATGGCATTTAACAGCACATAATTCAATAATGAAAACGAGCTTTCCATATTACAAAACAGCTTTTGCACTGTAGTAAGATATATTGTTTGATACTAAGAAATATTCTAAACCACAAAAATACACAATAAATAAATTGAAATTAAATTGCTGAAAAAATTTGAGTGCTTTGCATATTTTCCTGAGCATGTCTTATTTAAAAATGTCTTAAATTTAAAACTTTAATTTCCCTTCCATTTGAATATGTGGCCAAACACGAAAGAACGCTTTTTCAAATTAATTGTCATAAGCAATACGCTTAGTGGTGTTGAGAAGAATTAAAATATCGGTACATAAATTTTGTAATCATAGTGAAATTACCTCTATTATCACTACAACGGAACAAAAGCTAGACGAACTTTACGAAGCAAGCTTTATAGAAACAAGACTATTGATATACAAAACAATCATTATTGTCAGACATAAAGAGATAAACCTCATCAATTGTTATGTGTGAGGATAGAGTTTTATTTTTCCCCATAAAGGATCTTGTAGATGATTCATTGTATTGTTTTATGATACATATTGTTGTTATTCCACATACCCTCAAATCTGCCTGCTCTTCAACATGTACCAAATACGGGAGTCATTTTCTTTCTCCTATCGCTGTCGTTATTTTGAAGAGCCGTTATGAATCAAAAAGATGGATAGAAGTTCATTTGCACCAATAATTTGTGCTCCCCGCGGGAGCGATATGAAAATAAACAGTCGATTTTTTGTTATTCTGGATATTCATATTTCATAAATATTGAATAGCTGTGGATGATGTTGACGCAATTCTCGATAGAAAATTTCTTTACAGTAGCGTATGAAAAGTCATTGAGTATATACATACTGATCTTTTCAAAATACCAAGACTAGTACTTATTGGCGATTATTTTTTTAAATAAAGGGGTGACAGGCAATGAGTAAGATGAGCTCATTTCCGCAGTTTTTGTTAGGTCACGCTGAGTAAAATGTAAATATCTCCCCATCCATTTCTCACTTCACCCCTATTTTGCCGAAATCAACTACGCTGGCGCATGCGCAAAAGCGCGGAGGGTTTCAGAATCCGAGAACCATCTATACAGAAAATGTTTGATTAGCATTCTGGAAAAGAAGCATAGTTCGAACTTGGCAAAATAACAAAACTTTGTAACAGGAGTAAAGGTTTGTTTCTATATAGGTATAGGTTTGTATACTATAGACGTATACAGACGTATATTTTATAGTTTGTCTACTATAGGTTTGTTGCTACACAATTTCACATTGTATCTTTTGGTCTTTTTTAAAGACGTATATTTATATATATTTATATACGTATATTTATTTTTATATAGGCGTATTATAAAGGCTAATTGTTTTTAATACTTTATTGGGTTTTTTTCTGGTAACGCAGCTGTTTCTAACGTTATTTTTGATTTCTAATACAAATTATTTGGCAATTTGGTGAAGAAATTTGAAGTTCTAAAAATTTTTGAGCAAAATTTCAAACAAATCTTTAAAATCACGTTTTTCTAAATAGCTGATTACAGTATGTCAGCAAATATTGTATTTTTTAATTTATTTTTGTCAACCAACTGACACTACTAACTCTGACGCATTTTCCGTAATGAGAGGAGATAGATGAAAACCGAATATTAACTATGAATGGCCATTGTGATTGTATTTAAATTAAAGCGAACATTAAGAATACCAAATCAAACATAATTAAACTTCAAATGATTAGTTTGGATTCATTAAAAATAAATTTTACTCTTGTAAAATAGTATTGGAATGTACAACAAAGTTAAAAGTATTTTTATATATTATCGCTGCTGTATTTTCATGCTTCTTTTTTCATAAAGTTTACTGAATTAATTTTATAAACTTCAACCCTTGAACAGAAAAAACTGTTTACTATTTTTCTGAAGAACGTATTTCACCAGCTTTGCCAAATTTCAAACTTTTCTTCTAATATAAAGCAAAAGAAATAAGAAGAATTGGTAGAATTTTACGTCTACTAAATGGTTCAAAGATTGTTAAAATAAAGAAAATATATGCTTATGAAGTGAAAACTGTCATATTTACAAACCATTTTTTTGTAACATTAATGATTCGCGACACATTTCAAGATTATTTTATAACTATTATTACTTTCTCCTTTTTACGTTTTCCATGTTAAGTTCAAAAGCAGATAGCTCGTATTTATATGTCTATTGTTTTAAAGAATCATGGGAAAAGTATTCTTAAGATTACAGAGATATAACTAAATACAGACAAAGATCGATTCATTTATTTTAAAAGCTAAGTTTTCTAACATGACAGCAACAAGTTCAAAATAATCTCAGGGTCTCAGAGTGTTAAGGAAACAGCTTAACTCTCCGTCAAGCGCAATAGTCGCACAGGCAAGTTCAGGAGCAATGCGATTGACAGACCAAAAAAATAGGCAGGTAAAACACTCTCGTAATTAATATTATTAATACCCATTAATTTAACTTAATCATTCATAAAGTAATCAATGACATTCGTGAGGGCATTTAAAGGGAAGAAAAATGAGATTTGTCTGATGTGGGGCGGGTTGGAGGGAGTGAATTTTCTCGAACATTTTCGATGGGATGAAACCTTTTTGAAGGCTGGCGTGGATTCAAACTGTTTTCATACTTTTTTTCCTTATCTGTTCTTCCATGCAATGGTTTCTGCCGATTGCCGAGATAAATCACTTGAGAAATGATACCATTCATATTCAGAATTGTGATAATTGTGACTATTCGCCAGCGCTTAACGCTTCGGCTCTTTCTGTAATCAATGCAAATTTGATTAACAGTATCAACACCACCTAGTTGTCGATAGTTCAGTTGGCAGAGGGGTTGACTGTAGGAGTATCTACGCTACCGTTTGAGGAATTGTAGAAAAGGACCCTATATGGCTTCTTTTGATCTCCAGATTCAGGATGGATGGCTTTATTATCAAGAAATGGAGACACCAAAATTATGAACTTCTTCACTTTCGGTACAAAGATCACCAAAATTTACCTATCTTTGAAGACAAACATCATGGTGTATATTTCTTTCCTCTGAAAAAATAAAATTATGATCTAAACTGATTTTAGAACGACAAACTTTATTGATATATGAAATAAGTCATGAAATAAGTAAAACAAATCAAAACAGTATGTCATGAAATAAGTAAAACAAATGCGCAAGATAAAAAATGGATGTTATGAACCTTCATATATCTGACGAGTTCAGGCTCAATGTCCCTGTGAGATCAATATAGAAATAACTACAATACATGAGGCTGGGTAATCAACTAAGTAGAGGGTCTTAAAACTATAGTAAAGAAGAAATACTGAAAGTAGTCTACCGGGGGGAACAATTCTCTATCCTGCCTAAAACTGTAGGGGGGACAAAAACATCCGAACTATGACTCTCAGGCCGGTTGTGCTGGAAGGATGTTTAACTACAACAAGATGATGTCTGGTTAAAAATAATCGGTTTCTTACACTAATAATATTGGATGATATAATTTTCAAAATTTCGGATTTTTTTTGTAACCGATAATAAAATTAATCTGGTACTCTGATTAACTTTATTATAAAACTTATCTAAAACAATTACTGTTTCATTATGTTTGAATACTCTCCTTCAAAAAAATCTGAATATAATTTTGTTCTTCAATTTGACCATTTTAAACAGATTGAGGTACAAAATAATTGCAACAAAGGATGAAAAAAATATTTTTCATCACAGCAAGAATTTGAATTTTTGCAGACATTTTCTGTAGGAGTTATTTGTCATGTATTCAGAAATAGTTTATAGTATAAAGTCGGTCACATTACTTACAATGTATCTTTAACCCCTTGCCGTTCGATTTTATTGAACATCTTAATTAGATGCCACCACCCATTTGGAATATTTTTTATTATTACAATCTATTTAAGATGGTAAAGGATACTTGAGGCATTTAAGCGTGTCCAGGTGATTTTTGGATTTGGCGGATTTAAATAACAAAAATTCTGTGATACGATGCACATGTCAGAGACGTCTTTGTATGTTAAGGACTGAAGAATCTCCTAAATATGACAGCTAGAGTTAGTTATAAAGCTTGCGTAACTCAATATGGATATGAACCCCTGTTTTGGAGAAAGCAATGTCTCCCAATATGACGATGGTAATTAAAGTAGAATTTTTATCTGGCCTACTTTTGGTATGAAGCGCTTATGTTATTCTACATTAAAATATTCATAGCATATTTCAATATATAAACGTCTTTCTTTGTCTTGTGAACTTTCAGAAGACATTGTATCTTTTCAAATGGTAACATTTTTAAATGGAAGTTGCCAAAATAATGTCTAGTGGCTTGTTCACTGTTTACTCGTATGCACGCAATTTTCTTCTTTAATTGCGTTTCATGAAATATAAAACAGGAATAAAAATTAGGTGGAATGATATAAGGATTTAAATCGAAAGAAATGGAATTAACAACAGCGGAAAAATATGAAATGAAATACATCTGGGCTTTATTTTCACATATATGTAAAACAGTTATTGTTTCCTAATTTAAGATGTATGGTGCATGTCATTTATTTACTGTAAAGTCCACTGTTTTTATATGTTTCTGATTTTCAACTGGTACAACGATTGAAATGTCTGCATGACATCATTTATTAAGTTAAAGACTAACTACAAATCTATCGGAAAGAATACAATGTTTGAAAATGAAAGAAGGACGCACGCACTTAAATGTAAAAAAATAAATGCATACGACATAATAAAGTAAAAATGTGAATGAAACAATACATATTTATTACATTACTACCATAGAACTGTTTTTCCAAAACTTCCAACTAGTTATATTTTTATTGCAAAATCACCAAAAAAATAACTTCTCAAAGAAATTGCCAAAAATATATAGTTTTTTTCTTTTTCTCGTAATAATTCAGTAATCTCAAATGGCTACGCTATTCTTTTAAACGAATGTCTTTTATATTAATGTCTCTTTATTACATCAAGCGCCGTGACCAGAATTCTTTTTTTTAAAATCCATAACTTCCCATTATAGAGAGTTCCATTTACTTCACTTTTCTTGAATTTGTTGAATGGCTCAAAGTGTCAAGGGTAATATAAGAATCGCCTTTTCTCCCTGCAATAAAAGAAGCTACGTCCCTCAGTGTATTCGGGGAAGCGTGATCAATCAACAAAATAAAGCTCTAAATGGCTACCCTACCCTTGGGAAACTTAATTGATAGAAAATTAGAGAAGCACATGAAAGAAATGGGCAATATCCTTGTTGAAAGTCTGGATTGATGAAGAGATTTTGTGTATTTCTTTATTATAGTATTGATTTCTTAATGGTACTTTTATTAAGTTATATACGATGTTTGTTTAATTTTGATATTAAATAGTTAGTACAATGAGCTATTTTTACGGTAGAATCAATTGTGCCTTTTGGCATTTAAAACTGAAATCATACTTATTTGACGAAAATGTTAAAAATTTATATCATCTTTTATTAATTTTTAACCATTTTTGTTGAGAATGCTTAAAAATTAAAATGTGGAGCAAAATAAGAATAAAAGAAGAAACCCTGCGAATTTAACTAAAGCTATCGTAGAAGTTTATTATTCCAGTTGCAAATTAAACTTTTGTTTACAATAAACGAACTTACTGTTTTCATTGAAAATAACATACAATTATAAATAAGAGTTCAAATAATTCCGTCTATTTTTCCTTCTATGATTTAAAAATTTTGCGAAACAAATGATATTGGATTGTATAAGAGTATCCTTGGATTCGAAAGAAACGTGAGTAATTTTCCGAAATCAATATTTTCAGGTGCATGAAGTTTGCTATCGAGAATAGATAATTCTTTTGTGGATATTCGAAATTATAATTTATTTCTGGGTGCGCTTTAATTAGAAGCTGAGCTGATAACAAAGCAAGTTAAATATTTTTATAATGAAATCTGTATTTAATTGGTTATAGATTTGCTTTTAATTGTACTCAGATTAAACTCTCAGGAAAGATTGATTTCATTGAATATTATAGATTGTATGTCTAGTGTATAATCCTATTGCTTACTTAGAATGGAAACGGTAACTCCATATAGAAGGGTTTAATTGGAAAAGTGTAAATAAAAAAGAAGAAAAGAACAATTCATGACACTAGAATTAAGACATTTAATTTAAAAGAGTAAAATTTAGTAGTTCGATTCACAATTTTTATCGTGAATCAAACCTCATAAATGTGATGGGGCATGAAAATAAGATTTCACTTTTAAATGCAATTCTCATTCAGTAGCCTCACTTCCAAAATGTATAGTTCTACAGCCCATGGTGTTCTTCTAGAGAATGAATATATATATGATATCAATATTTCTTGTGATCTTTTGAAATTTCTCTGTCGTCTTCTAAGCGTAGGGATAATACTATGCATTCTTATTTTGGCCAACAAAATATCAATAGAGAAAATGTTTGAAGCCCTCAAAATCTGCCAATTAGCATTACAGCCCATAAACGGCATCTTCGTTTATTTTACAAAGTTACATTTAAATGAAAAACACCAGATCACCGAAAAGAGTTATCAGTGATACAATACTGCAAATTGCAATAGTAATATATTATATACGAAAAATGAAAACTGTATTTATTTCAAGAAAGATAATTTTGAGCTGTCCATAAAAAGTAAGCTTTATTTTTAGCTAATCTGAGTTACAAACACGCAAAGAAATCAGTTTTCGCACATTGTATTGTTAAAAAATTTAAGATAAAAAATAATTTAATTCAAATTCATTTATTCCTCAAGAAGTTTCCATCATATTTCCAGGAAATGATTGAATAGAAAACTTTAAAAAAAACTCTTTTTCAGCAATCAATCGATATTGCAGCACCGCTGAAAACTCCACCTTCGTATCATAAAAGTAGTAATAAAATTAATTCAACATATTTCCTGAAAAAAATGCCTTTCCATTATATTAGAAATTTCTTTTTTAGTAAAATTCCTGAGTAAATAAACGAACCCCATTCAATCTTCTGAATAGTATCTTTAAATGAATAAAATAATAATCACATTTTTAAAAAGGAATGAAAGATGCACGTAAGTCCTGATTACACATAAAAAACGAGGTGACATTTTATTCCACCTAATAACAAATACTTGAAAAAGTTGAATAGGAAATTTTTTCACTTCCAAAGAGGACTAAAAAATTTCTAAAACCCCTCATGTCGTTTAATTATTTTACTGCAGTTTTTAATACTTTTTGATGTTTCCCTTTTTTGTTTTTTTACTAGAGCTATTTTCCTTTATTTTGGATTAAAGTATTTCAGTATTGTTATAAAGAAGCATATCTTACTGCTTGACAACAGGAAGGACATAAAATAGGTTTTTGTTTTCTAATGATTTTTAAAAGCTAAAACATTACTCTGCCTAAATAATATACGATTTTGGAGCTAATTACCCAATTAATATGAATTAGTTATTTTGTTTATGACATTTTTTTAACTTGGAAGAATTCCTGATATTAACTGGTGAAAATTCCCTTTGTCTTCCACAAGAAAATGTTCTTTTTAAACATTTTTAATTAACTTTACTTGTTTCATGTTTGTAAAGAGGAAATTTTGGATCGATTTTACACTCACTTTTCTGATGTGATAGAGTAAAGAAACTTTGTAATATTTTGTATTTTCAATGAAAATAAACCAATTTAATATATTCAGAATCTTCATTATCGGTTGACAGATAAATTTAATTAAATTATTCTTGTTTCTTTGCGGTTGCACCCCTAGGTAGAGAATTTCAGACAAATTTACATACATATTCTATAATATTTATATTAATGAATCCTTAATTAAAGTCAAAATATTTAAAACAAATAATCTAATTTTTAATACACTGGAATAAGAGGGTATTCAAAAACTGTTTTAATTAAATTTGTTATTTTACATTTTGATTCAATAACGAATGCCCTTTAAATCTGGAGAAATTGGCATCATGCAAATGGCTTAAAGCGCTTGATTGTCTTTAACGACGACGTTGTCTTGATATTGTAACGTCACGGCCGATGGCCGCGGTTTGATGGCTGAGCAAATTCGAGGCTTTTTCAGACAAGGGGTAGTCTTTCCGAATTTATTTACAGCTAACTTATATATATACATTTGTAATAGACATTTTCTAGATTAGAATGTTTATGTACAAAAATCAATAAAAATGACCTCGAAGGGAGGAACTGTAACTCTTGGTCGAGTAGTTAATTAAATTCGCGAACCAACCTGCACTGCGCTGGAAAAATGAAATAAGTCACGGAGTTCTATGTAAACTCCTACGAGATGAGCCCGAGGACCGGGTCTATCCGTAAATACCAGAACTCGCAATCCCTGATGGGAGCACTGCCGAGTCTCGATTCGAAGCAAAACTTGACGCTCACCAGCGTAGGTGAAGTCCAACTCTCAACTCCTCTTGACAAACGAAATCAGCCCGTTTATGTACTGATCCGAGTTTCCTCATTAGCCAGGTGACATTCCTTTCTACCACCTGCAAAAAGTTCCACATTTATGTCTCCCTCGTTAGCAATTTTCCTACAAAGGTAAATGTTATCCATCGTCCATCGAATCCACGCTTCGTTACTTTGAATTGACCAGCTCCCTTCATGTAGGCGACATTGTCAATCAAAGCTTTTTACGGACCCTGTGGTCTTGTCTGGTCTCCAGCAATTATCGTCGCGTCTGCGGACGCTTTTGGCGCCTCTGTCCCGCTAAGCTTTGTTAGAACACACCTGCACAGAGAAGCATTGTCATTCCTCAGATGGTTGACACTAGTCGAAGAATGTTGTGTTATATTTCACCTGCAACCCTAAATCATCGTTTCGTTACAGCTCTCCTAAATCATAGTTGTTATTTGACCACTTTGTTACAATATGACCATCAAATAGAAGGGCTCCCTAGTGGCTTTCTTGTGTGAAGAGGGTCGTTCGACTCTTAAACATTTCTTGTTTAAGATAGAACCTTTGACCTGGACTAGCAGTTCAATATAATATTATTTTTTCCTTTTCATCAGTAGTAATGGTCTAACGACACAAAAATTATCTTCCAAATTCACTCAAATGGGTCAGAGTGCTTTTAGTGTAAGGAAAGTTTACAGCTTTTAATATTAGAAGGCAATCGAAATAAGAAAATTATTTGAATGGGTTTTGAGTCTTTCACCAATACCGAAAGAACTGTTGAAAATGTTTTTCTTTCATCAAAATTCTACCTAAAATATACATAGTAACGTTATTTAAAATCTGCAAATAAACTTGTTATTTATGAAACTCTGCATGAAATGGAGACAACATTAGGGTGATTTTCTACATAAACACATATTTCAATATCATTCAGTTTCTGTTAAGACGAGCAACAAAACTATTGTTTAAGATGCAACGGTTGATACAAAATATAAAATAAGTTACATAAATATTTTGAAACTGTTTCCATATACTATACATTTTTTTAAACATTTCATAACCAGTCCCAATTATATCCACTAAATCCTCTGTATTAGCCGGATACACCTTCCGGATAACCTTCATTAGCCGGATAACCATCATTATTCGGATAACATTCCGGATTAGCCAGATATAACTTCCAGATAACATTCATTACATACATAACCTTCATTATCGCCTTTTATTACGACACTCACTAATATTGATTGCAATCCGGAAAACCGGATCCGGCCTCATTAGACGTCTACCGGATCCGGCACCAGTTTGCCGGATCCGATCACCGGATCCGGTAAATTAAAAAAATACATGAAGCCGATTTCTTGAAAAGATACTCGCGTTGTTGCAAGATTAGGTACTTAAATGCGTGGTGTGTACTAGTCGTTCGACGCTGACTTACCTGCTTCACATATAGACATTCTTACTGTTCCATTGATAGATGAATTATGTTTATATTGCATTTAAGAGTACGAGAATGATTTAAGTAGGTAATTAGATTTAGAAATGAATTGAGTAACGATCCATATTTCTGATTTTTCTTTATAATACGACTTTCTTCTTGCATATTGACCGAAATAACGTTTTAATTTGTAAGTATGTACCTATTTGTGTTGCATTGCAGGTACTAGTTTAAAAATTCTAAAACAAACATGCCACTTTTGAAACCAATTCAAAATGAAAACAGGAATATTATTATATTTACAGAATAAAAAAATATGATGATGATACAAGACGAACTGATGATACATTTACTATGCCGAAAAAAAAAGTTGTAAGACTAGAAATGAAAAATATCTTAGAAAGAGTTGTTCAAAATGATAGCTTTAAATAAAACGCAGATAATGTAGTAGAAAATAACTCAGATTCATCGTCATTAAAAAGTGATTTGACATTACAGAAAGAATTACAAATGCAAATCCAGCGAGATATGAAAACCTAGAGCATAAATACCGAAAAAAGAGAAAGATTATGAGAAAACATTAAGAAATGAAATGACTGCATGTGAAAGTGAAGGAGTTCGAGGAAAATACTTGTCTTCTATTCATGAGTATTTGTTGACAATAAAACCAACAAGTGTAGAAGCAGAAAGTGCTTTCTAGGCCGCTGGTTATATTTGTAGCTCTATAAGAAGTCGATTGACAGATGACACAATTAACACTTTTTTTTCCCTACGATAATTTTTTCAAAACCAAAGTGAGTTTTTTTAATTGTTTTACTTAAAATAATAATTTAAAGTAAGTATATTAAAAAATACGAAGAAGTTTTAAACTCGTTATTGTATAATTGTGCCATTGATTAAACAGATTCATGATGACTGTCATAATTATAAGAATGAGACTTGTGTGTTAAATATAGGCGTGTCTAAAATACCTAATTATTGTGATCTCAGTTGTGATAAGCTTGATTTAGTTAGGTTTAATATAAGTTACTTACATAATATAAGTTACATTACAAGTTAACATTGATGTCATTTGTGAAATCTAGTAAGTGAGACTGAACTTAACCGCCCGTCATTATCTAATTATTACTAAACTAATATAACAATTACAAGTTAACTAGTTACACTGTAGTAAATTTTTATTGTTGATTTATACGTAAATGCTGATTAATTATAACAGTGTAAATAAATTTGATTTAATAAGAAATTAACGCTTTTTTATAAACTTTGTAATACACTCACTTTATCATCTTTCATACAGTTGATTTTGGAATGAAAAGGCAAAATAGTTTTGATGTGTCCAATCCGGCGGGTCCCGTCGGATCCGGTCGGATCGATGGGAATCCGGCCGGATCCGACCGGATTGAAATTGGTGCCGGATTGCAATCCCTACTCACTAAGTTTGTTACTATTTCTAACTAATTAGCAGTAAAACATAGTATTCCATGCTTTACGTTGGCTTGCGGCCGTTTATTACCTCACTTTATTGTATCATTATTTATAACTACATTAGCAGCAAAACATTTTATTCTACGCTTCCTTTTCGGTATACGTAATGTGTGCTGTTTCGAAGAAATCCAGCTTTAACCCTTTCTAAGGCCGTGGTAAGTATACTTGCCACCAAATTCATTAATTTTTAAATGAATTTTTTAAGGTTGTCATAAGTTCTCGCCAATTTTTTCGATGAAATAAAAGCCGAGATATTCCAGTTTCTTTTCTCAAACCATAACGAAGTGTCTTTACTTGATAATTAATTATTAATTAGCAAAATTAATTAAGAAAAATTAATGCTCACCGAATAAGCCAAATGAATTTCTCTTTTTAACTGAATTCAATCCCGAAACCGTTTTACTATTACACTACTAGAAAAAATTGGCCGTTAAAGGGTTAACTGGCAGCAACTTAAAATCATTGCAATGTTGAAGTTTAGAGGCATTTGAATCAAAAGTAAAACTAAAACAAAGTGTGCTACATTGCATGTACTTTGAGATTCAGTTCTTATTTAATGTCGGCTTTTCTTGGAAGTGGGCTTCAAACTTGAATGGCTTAGTTGCCATCTGAGGCCATACGACGGTCTTTTATGTTATTGACGTTTTCTGAAGTAATAAAGTTTCCGTGTAAAGACATTTTTTTCTAAAGTCTAGCACAATTGACTTGACAACCATAGTTTCCAAATACTAGAATGCATCAAGGTATAATGCCCTGATCATTTTCACCATTTAGAAATTTCTAAATTATATTTTTATGGTACAAATAAAAAAAAATGACAGTTTTCTCAGAATAACTAACAAAGCAAGACCTGTAATCGTAAATAACGTCCTTTATATACATATCTTCTATGTGATCAATGTATGATTCCGTCAGCAAATCTCAAAAATTTATCACAATATGTACATTAACTTTTTTAATCTAATGTGTTTGCTTCTTATTCGGATTCCTACGTTATGCTTGTTTTACATTCCCGTTTACGATGATTTCCCTAAGAGGTCTGAATATAAACAATGCATATTTTGTAGAGTAGTTATGCGAGAAAACTTGTAATTGCGTACACCAGAATTATTTCAGGCTTGTAACAGACAATTTTATACTCTAAATTGATGAAATAAAGAATTAACTTACTGATGCGAGTAAATAATTCTTCTTATATTTGACGTACATCTAACAGCAGAAACAATATCTTGAATTTGCGTTTGTTTTAAAAATAAATTGCAAGAAAATACATTTTTTGTCACCTTCTTTAATTATTTTCTTACGCACTGCGCTTCTCACTTCAATGAAAAGTAAACGATATAAGGCAAATAAAAATAGACTATTTTCATGTTTGTAAAAAAATATTGAAAATTAAAATAATGCTTTCTCTCATTTAATTTCCTTGAACATTTTTTTTCATGCAAAATTTTCAGTGCCAAAATATTCAATAATATTTTACTTTCAAAAAATTATTTTGTTTGATATTACACCAGAGCCATAATTACAGTTAAGAAGAATGAGTGCATTCATTTTTGAGAGTTTGAGATTATTAGAAGATTACTTATTGTATGAAAAGTTCTGAAAACATAAAAATTACTATTAGAGCAAAAAATTATTATTATTATGCTTTTTTTTATTCAAAAGCCGTTTTGTGACTTTGAGGAGATTCGAGTGACTCACTATGGAAAAAAAATATGCGAATACTTTGAAAATATCAAGAATTTTAGATTAACCGTCGGCATCAATTTTTGTCCAAAGAAGTATTGCTAGAAGCTGAAAGAATAAACTACAAGATACGAATAAATATTGGTAATTGAATAGTTTGTTTTTGATCTATTAGAAAAGAGGATATTTGATTCATAACCGAAAGCAAATTTAAGTTATTTTAATCTAATATTTCATGTAATTAATATTAATATTTCGTAAATGGGAATAATTATAGCAAAGGTTTTAAAGTATGGAAAAAAATTATTCAGAATTGTTCTGTTTTCAGAAACACTTATTCATTCTAATCTACTGTTTTACCTATTTATGGTGAACTTTAAATGTTATTTTATAATTTTCTTTCATGTATAATCTCTTTCGAATGTCACTCTTCAAAAAAAAAGATAATTCTTAATGAATAATAAAACAAAAGTAGAGTTATCATAAATATATGAAAAAGAATATAAGAAAAGATTAAATTTAAAGCATTTCAGAGCATAAGAATTGATAAAAATCCCACAGTTTGCACTCAGATATCATTACAAATTTGTAAAATGTTTCTCTTAACAACGGTTATTTTACTTTTATGAATGTGATAAAACAATAATTATTAAAAATGAATAAGGGATTAACTATGAAAAGGATAGCAACTCAAGCGGAATATATGAATAACAAAACATTCTTATTATCTAAAAATACTTTTAAAATTAAAAGCAAATAATTGCATCCGATTAAAACAAAGTTGCTTTTATGCCTATTTTCAAAAGCGTTTTTTGTTTCGTAAAAATGTAATTATTTCTCCTGTGGCCCTAATATTTATTTCTTTTATTAAATTTTTCGATTATTTTTTCTTAATATCAACCTTTTTGTACTATTTTATGAAAAAAGTGCATAGTACGGGATAAAGTTATTCATCTTCGTAAAATGATTAAAGATGTTTCCTTAATTTTATACAGTATATAATTATATTTGTATGCATCATTGGTCATGTACATTAATTTTTCCAGAAACAGCCTGTTAATGTTATAGATTTTAGGTTAAATATGTCTCTATGAAATGTCAAGGCTTTTATGGGATTGTGTTCTTCACCTGAAAGCATGTACGTTTGTTAGAGTAAATGAATGGCTTCTTTACTTTTGTAAACCATGAAATTATATGTCCTTCCCTAAGTGTTTTATTAAAGAGCAGTGAGCTATTGAAAAAAAATCTTTGTAAGCAGGTATTCGATTTTATTTCTATGGAATTCTGAAAAAATAATGTCAATTATTTATCTCATATGTTTTACAGAATAATTTACGAGAAAAGTTTATTCAATAATGCAAATTTTAAATAGTAAAAGCAAATCTGAATTTTTTTCGCCAATTTTAAATTTTGAAAATGAAACCAACATAAAATGAAAAAAAATATTGTTTAATCCATTATCTACCAAATTCTATTATTTCACTTTTTGAAAAGAAAATTACATTAAAATGATAACATGAATCAAATATGAAAGAAAATAGTGTTTCTGAACATTTTTAATAATCTAATTAATTAACTATAAATTAGAATTAAACATCTTTTTAAATAGAAAATAAATTTTATTGGATTTGTACTTTTTATAGCAATCAGCTCAACATTCAGATGCAATAATAAAAGCTAAACATTACACTGTTTAAGTCAAAATAATAAGAAAACTAGCGTCTCAAGGAAGGGATAATGGAAGATAATGGGTTATGTGTCTTTGATACAAAACTGTGTGTTATGTGGAAAAGTAAACGGACTTTTAAATTGGAGCAATAGCGCCCCAACCTGCCTAACCTCGTTATAATGATGTTGCTTACCATTAACATGAACTTCCACCTTCATTTTGAAGAAGAATGCCTTGTCGTATTTTTCCCTATTTTTTAAAATTATTGTTCCAATTTACCTATATTTTCTATGATTAGCGATTATTTACATACCCAAAATAGAAGACCAACGGGTAAATGTTGAATTTTGCTCAAAATTGGTGAAAACGTTTACTGAAACCTTTTAGAAATTGTAACATCCAGTGATAAAATTTAAGCTTATGAAGTGGATTGTTTTAGCTGTTTACCGCACTCTGAAATGTATAAACTTTACATGTAAAGATGATCCATCAAAGACGATTCGAAAGGTGAGTGCCCTTTCACACCAACGGGCAATATTCACGCCAAGAAAGTGGGTGCTTTGATCATTGTACACGTGCAGGCAATAGGAGCAATTTATTCCCATAATATTGACTACAAACGTATACTACTGTAGTAAAATTTGTGCTTCATCTCTTAACTTCCATTATTCGACACTGACCGTGTGGTAGCTAACCAGTAGTTGCTGGATTGTTGGAATGTGGTTCAAAAATTTCTAAAACATTTCGCATTAGGCTGTGATTCGCCAGATTTGACACTGTGGGTTTTCTTTTATTTCCAAAGTTTAAATCCGCTTTTACAGTCGAAGATTTAAGGAAAATTCGCTTCGAGACATAAGGAAAAAAGGGATTTCTTGAGCCATTCCAGTGATATAAAGAAAGTTGGACATGATGTATAAGTAAGAGTAAGTAAGCATGATGTAAAGAGAGTGAGTATTTTCACGGAGACATGCCTCATGAAATACTCTGTAAATACTTATTGATTTATTTTAAATTTCGACCTGTTTTGGGCAGGCTACATAAATCCAGACACTTAAGCTTAATATTTAGAAAAGACAACAAATTTGCAAATGTTTTATTTATTTCTCTTTAATAATGTTGTTTGATCAGAGAAGCACGATTAAGAAAAATGCACATGCTTATTCTGTCTCCTTAAAATTTCTCTGGCAAATTCAATACAGAAATTTTCCGGTATATTTAGGATCTTTGGAAGAAACATAACATCAATATGTCGAGGTTTCAGAAATGTTTATGCAGAAACTACTCTCACATTCTATTCATTATAATTTCAGATAGTTGCTAATACATGTGCGCATAATAAAAACAGACAAGTCCTTAAACCATTAATGCAGAGAGTAGAAATGAAATACTGCAATGAACTAGATAAATGCAAACAATAAGTTTAATGTTTCTATTTTTCCTTAAAAACATTGATGTTGTATTTAAAATAGAAAGAAAAAAAAGATATCTCCTTATTCTATCCTCATATTCCAGGTAGCGGTGTGGGGCTGCGTTTACCTTCTGGTAAAGTCTCGGTCTCGTTGTCGGAGGGTTTCTTGTTCGAAACCCGATTCCACCGAATATACACCGTGTATGTGAACCTAGAGAGCGTTAAATATGGCATTGAGGGTCAAACTGTCTGTTGCTGTTGTGGTATAGAAGTTTGGAAAGGTTGAGGCGACTCAGGCGTCACCCTCGTCATGTCATCATAGTTCAAAATTACGAAGTTCGTCCCAAACTGGTCCTTGTTGTACTTCAAAAACGGAAAATAAATGTAACAAAGCTAAACAAAACGGAGTTTTGGAGATTTTAAATACCTCTATTTCCTTCAGAAAGAACCACAGCAAGATGAAATTGGTTTTTAAAAGACGAACAATAAAAAAATGATAGCAAGCACAGCAAATATTTTGATAGCTTTACTTTCCCATCCTTTACATGGACTTTCTGGAACCATGGCAAATATTGAAACACTTGTCAAAAAAGGAAAAGAAAGGGAGCACTCACTCTCACTCCCTGAAAAGGCAATTATCTCAAAGTGGAGTACTGACAAGAAAATGAATGCGATGTCACAAGAGAAATCTGAGAGTGTTTTGCAGAAAACTGAAAGCCTCGTACAATGTTAAATGAGTTTCGAATGTTGTAGTTGTAATTTTGAACATGACCTCTAAGCTGCTTGACTTAGTGACATCCATTTAAAGTAGAAATAGGAGATGATTAACCTCGCAAAAGTGCACTTTCACGGAGCATAATTAATGATGCAAAACAAATGACTTCCTCTATCAAATTAGATGGCATAATTTTCTCGATGGAAGATACAAATTAAGAAAATATCAACATTGTTGACATACGACATTCTCAAAGGAATCTTCTCAAAGTTTACAGATTTAAATTTAAAGTTTTAATGTGTGTTTTCATCAGTTTTGAAATAATAGCCGATATTTTATTAATCGGCTTATGTTTCGAATTGACTCAATACTTTATTTTTGATTTTATAGAATATTAAACTCTAAAAATTGTTTTATAATAAGAGTTTGATTTATTGACTTTTTTAGCCCTTAAAGGCCCAGTGTTGCATTTAAACAACATACCCAATTTTGTCATCTAAGATCTTTAGAAAAAGACGGAAGCTCTAATGCCTGTTGTGGCCAATAGGATACATACTGAAATTTATATTAAATCAATTTACAAAATTTAGATGGCAGCCTGAGGGATTATAAAAAATATAAATAAATTCATTTTTTTCACTTGAGGCTGCATCTTTTTAGCTTTGCTTGTACGCTTGAGAATACCATACTTTATTCTATAATCTTCAAGGAAATTCCATATCCGTATTATTATTTATTAAAATTCATTTGTTCTTGACATTATAGAACTTTTTCAAGGACAGTGTTTTAGCCATAAACCAGACTTAAAACAAATGAAGGTTTTTAAAAGTATTTTTCCCATATTTTTTTCACGAAATGAAGGTCAAAAAGCATTTTAAAATATTTTTAATCAGGTTTCTAAGGTTTTTCTGTCTCTATGTATCGCATATGTTATCAATATTCATTTAAACATGCCAAAAATGTTTCTTTTGCCTACTAACAAAGTACTCTGCATACCTTAGATAAGTCTAATATCCGTCCTTATATGAGAGTAAAGATTTTTCTTTGTAAATTTTTAATGAGGAAGCATCTCATTTTGAACTACTATATAAAACAATTACTGTAATAATTTCAATTTTTTCAGTCACGTTTTAAGGATCTCTACCACGGCTGAAAGATTTTGAATTTCCGAAATATATAGATTATTATTAATTTTTAAAAAAAATTCTTGAGTGTTCAAAACTTAAATGCTCGATAGCGACCCCCAAAATACATTTTAAAAATCTGAAATTTTATGGAATTCTTATTTTAGGCCATAAAACAAAACGGAAAAGTACTCCATAAAAATTTCAGAATTTAATTTTCAGGGACCGCCCTTATATACCTCCTTGTTATTTAACCGTTATTTTAATTAAAAAGTATTACAAATATACTTTAAATAGCATTATTAATACCATGTACACAGAAACAACAATAAATCCAGTTGAAAAGTATGAATTGGAACTATATTTAATTTAATCTTTATTTGAACCAACCTTTAAAAATATACACACATATTTAAATATTTAATAATTATCACATAAAGGAAAGAGCACATAAAAAAAGTTGAAGTTAATATTTTTTATTCTTTATCCAAAAGTCGGAATTACCTCATGACGATTTATAGAGTATTTTATTGTAATACAGGTAACTATTTTTAAACACCTTCTTTCTGTAAAATTGAAGATGTACAGAAAAATTCTATCAGGAAATATTAAAAATAAATTTTGCTCTTTTTTTAATAGTATTTCATCAATCTCAAATGACTTTCAAGATTTTTTAAGGAGAATCGATGATTGATGTCTGTGTATTACATCACTCGCTGTAACCAGAACTCTTTTGTGAAAAATCCGTAAACTTCAATTTAAGAGAATCTATTCACTTCACTTTTCTGGACTTAGATGACATGATTTATGACTAAAGTGTTAAGAGAAATATAAAAATCTCCCTACTACTTGGCTAAAAATACAAACCAAAACCAGGTGCAAGGCCACTCAAAGAGCATGCTTAAGTGTCTTTCACAATTTATAAGGATTTTGTTAGGGGAACCATGAATATCAAATTATGCATAAGAGATTCAATTGAAAATATATTCCAGCAAACAAACCGGTCACAGAAGGTGGTTAATAAGGAAAATAATAACACATTCTATTCCATTGATTATATTTCGTTTGTATGTGTTTTTAAGAAAATGATACTTTTTAAAAAAATGCTTTATTGTAAAGAAAATAACAAGAGTTTTGATACCGAAATATGTCTAAAATCCAAACAATAGCCATATATTTTAACAGCAGCATCAACAATAAAGATATTAATAAATCTCTACTACTAATAAAGGAGGATGTGTTCGTGGGCGTATGTGTGTAATGGCTCTCTACAGGGATATTAAACACCTTGCGCTGTTTTAATGTTGAAATCAGATGCATATTTTGAAAGAGGAATTAGAAAGTGGAGCTGACTGGCACCGATAACGTGCAATTAGATGTTACATAACACGGTAAGTTATTTGACTCCATTAGGGACATTTATGTACACAATGGACGAAAGAGGTCCAAGTTCACTAATACTACATGTGTTAAATATCTAACGCAATCAGAATGGGTCAATTCTGTTAAGGGAAACATGAATATAAAATGATGCAAGATTCGGTTGAAATCATATTGCCGGCGAACAAGCTGGTTGCCAAAGGCGTCTATATTGAAATGAATTTGATAAAATAACCCAAAAAATAGAAATAACAGTATGTAAAAAGTCTCGACAGCTTATTGTCCATCCCACGCATATTATGCCGGTTGAAGAGAAATCAGGTGGTGGGTAGAACGAATGAACTGTCATGAAGACCAAGGCCTTAAAAAAATTAAAAATTATATTTTATTTCATAAAAATCGATGAAATTTAATGAACCAAATTCATTACGATTGCAGACAGAATTTCTTTGAATTTCATTACGAATTAATTATGTTTTTTTTTTTAAACATGTGACTTAAACTTCAACTGGTGTTTGTTATTTCTGGAAACTAGCGTGAGTGTTCTCCCCTTGACTTACTGGTATTCTAACGCAATACGGCGTGTCTTGTGCTTTGTAATATAATAAAAAATACATATTTTCATTTTTAAATGCCATTCTTTCGTCTTATTGAAGCAAAAATTTTATATTGTTGTGCAATTTGAATGATAGGATCATTTAAGAAATTGAATTAATCTAGGGTTTTGGGGTTATTGCGTTCACATACACATACATATGCAGATGAAGAGATTTGGAGAGAGATCTATTTGGTGCAACATTTGGTGCAATTTGGTGCATATCCAGAATTTGGATGATAAAATCGTTAATTAAACTTTGGATGATAAAATCATTAATTAAACTTTGGATGACCAGTCGTAACTTTGAAACATGAAAAGCCATTTGGGGGCATTCAGTGACCCCATTGTCAAAAAACAGGTATTTATATACCATATCCAATAAAACCCAAAGTATGGCTTTTAAAATTATTTAATATTATATAAAAGAGTTGCTGCCATAAGAAAAAATTGAAAACGTTATATAGTAGCATTAAAATACTTCAAATATAAAATGTTGATTAATTCCCATAAGAAATAAGAATTCGAATACAAAATGTCCAAAAAACTTAATTAATCATTTTCATCAAGCACTCATGACATATTGTTGTTATGATATTGACATGATTTTTGCAATCAAATCGATCGCATTTACAAGATTTCTTGGTAGTTTTTTTTGTCGAGATTTCTAGGACACGCAACGCGTAATGTGTCAAAATGTGGTTTTTTTTTATGAATCTATTTCTTTCTTGATAAAAGCGATTACTTCAGAACTCGTAATAAAATAGTGTAAAACTCAGCTATAAAAATACCGAAAGATGACTCCACCCGATCATCCGAAGGTCAAATTTCATCCTTCTAATATTTTCTTTTTTCTCTTATCCTGTTGACATGTTCAGGACTGGACGTGAAATAATCTCTTCGTAAATGGATATCATCCAGATTTGAGAGAATTTTATAATTTTGGTATTAAGAGCAGATATTATGTAATTTTGTAATTTTCAAGCATTGGAAATTCAATAATGTATACTGAGCGAATATTTTTTTTTATATTTTAAGGTTTTAAGCAAAAATACAAAAGCATAAATAAGATATAATATTGCTATACTATACTCCAGAATATTCATATGACTTTCATATGGACTTAACCAAGTTTTTAGTAATGAATTACATATTGTCTAATTCAATTACAAATCTTTACTTAAATTGATTAAAATAAATATCATTTTATTATTTAGAATCTCCTAAAAACGTTATTTAGGGTGTCCGAGAATTCTGGGACATATTTCAAAAATTAATAAAAAAAACACCCTAATAATATTAGGAATACGTTTTTTCTTTTAAATGACAGGGCAAATAAAAAAAGTGTTCTTTTTTCAGATAGGTAACATGGCGTTATGGCGTCCTAAATTTGGTACTGCTAGAGAAATCCGTACGCAATGGCTACCGATTGGAGCAAGCCAATGCTCGTTTTCTGGTTTCCATTTTTAGTTTTTCTTCAATATTTCAAAAAATATTCAGTTTTCACACTACAAGCGAATTAACAAATTAAAGAGCGTAAATTTACCTAAAAATACATGCTTTATTGACGTGAAAACGTCTTTCCTCTTGTTACAATGATAGTCGGTCGAACTTTCTTGTATGACAAAATACAGTCAGATTTGAATCACTAATAACTACGAGACTAAAAATGAGAAACAATGGTTGACCCCACAACGGATAGATCATATTTGTAAGTGCTTGTCGCATAGTATTTGTTTTGCCTGTGACGTCATAGTTCCTGTGTAGGCACAAGCGCGTGATTTTTATGAATTAGCTTCATGTAAGGTTATAAATAAGTGTAACGTATATATATATATATATATATATATATATATATATATATATATATATATAAATATCCCGTTAATATAATAATATATCCCGTTATTATAATAGAATTTAGTAAGATAAATACAGTGGTAGCAGTAAGGATGCTGGTGACTTTTCGTGCTTTGATAAAACAACTTCTTCACATAAAATTACCTCGGTTGAACTGAGTGATCTTGTTCGCGATTTGGATCTGTCCAAATACAAAGCGGAGATATTGGCCTCAGACTTCAACAGTGGAGTCTTCTCGAAGAAAATGTCCGAGTAACTTCATTTAACACACGTCATCTGCTCTTCGAATCTTTCTTTAAAAAAGAAGAAAGTATTATGTTCTGCTGCGGCATTGATGGCCTACTAAAAGAACTCCGCATTGCACATGAGTCCAATGAATGGCGGCTGTTTATAAATGCTTTAAAACTGAGTCTCAAGGCGGTTTTGCTGAATAACGGGAACGAGCTTCCATCCATACCTGTCGCAAATGCTGTCTACATGAAGGAGACTTACCGCTATCTAAAACAGATTTTGGAGATGATTAACTGCAGTAAGTATGGCTGGCAGATCTGTGCTGATCTAAAGGTAATGTCTCTGTCGATGGGTTTGCAGCTAGGATATACAAAGTACTGCTGTTTTCTTTGTCTATGGGACAGCAGAGCAATCGCTTTGCACTTCATCAAGAGAGATTGGCCTCTGAGATTATCATTTAAGCCTGGAGAAATGAATGTAAAGCACCCACTTCTGGCAGAACCGCATAAAATCATCATTCCTCCTTTGCACATCAAGTTTGGCCTTGTCAAAAACTTGGCAAAAGACATGGATAAGAATGGACCAGCATTCAAGTACCTACATGAAAAATTCCCTCTACTCAGTGTAGCAAAAATTAAAGAAGGCGTTTTTGTGGGGACTCAGATTAAACAGCTTTTCAGAGACTCCAAGTTTAGACTTCTTCGAAGTAAAGAAAAACAGGTTTGGGAGGGAAAACAGGTTTGGGGATGTGGTTGAAGATATGTTGGCTTTATTTCAAGATTTCGGCTGCAATATGTCCTTAAAGATCTACTTTCTGGACTTCCACTTGAATTTCTTCCCTGATAACTGCAGGTAGGTCAGTAATGAGAAGGCGAACGTTTTCTCAGAACACTGCCAACATGGGAAAACAGTACCAGGGGAATTGGTCCACAGCAATGTTGACTCACTACTGTTGGACGCTCATCAGAGATGCTCCTCACCTCCATTACAAGCGACAGGCCAAAAGAAATCGAAAGTCTGAAGCAGATTAAGGTGTTCCTAACATATATTATAATATATGTTCATACATATATTTTTCTAAACAATGCGTACGCATTACAAAAAACCGTAGCTAATTCAGCTGTTTCTTTGTCATATCCGTGTTAAGCACATTGAATTTATTGGAAATTGACTATATTCATCTCGGAAGCAGGAACTTTTTGAAAATTTGTTGCCCAGCGTTATCAATATCTTTAATATAATATTGACACAAAGTAGTATAATGGTTACAGAATAGATAAATCCCAAGTTTATCGCATGTAGCAAAGTTCTGTGGTAGCTTGTGATTTATCTATTCTGTAACCATTATACTACTCTGTTTAAATATTGTGTTAAAGAGTTTGATAATTAAATTACATATTAATACGAAACACTTGTTTTATGATTTTATCCCGACTTTTTCACGAAAAATCGACGGCTCGGACCCGAACTGCGCCTTTCTTATGTTTTTTTTCTTTTCTTCTAGATTTAACATTTTCGCAGATAATGGCAGTCAAAAATGGGAGATTTTCAATAATTTACGGCTACCTCGACCAGGCGCGTTTCCTATCTGAAAAATTCTTTTGATATGCGCTCTCATTTAAAAAAGAAACGTAGTTGTAACATTATTAGGGTTTTTTATTCATTTTTGAAATGTATCCCACGATTCTCGGACACAATGTATTTTTTAAAATTTGTTCGAATTATACCATTCTTAATGAAAATGTAATAAATTTTCTTTCTCTTGAAGAAAACGATCCCATTATTCAAGGGATAGAAATGAATAAAGAGCATGGCTTTCAAAAACTTGCATATAAATATATATATAAAGTTTTGATTCTAACGGGGCAGAATATCTGTGACTTGGAAATAATCGGAGTATTTTACATTACATTTTTCTGTGTCGAAGAAATTTGTTAGATATAGTGAAAAAAAGAAGTTGATTAGAGGGTCTTAATTTCGAATTAAATTGTTATAAATATTAATAAATTTAATTAGATTTCTTATATTATTATTTGGTTATATTATTGGTATATATTCAATAACTCTAATCAAATCAACAAATTATAGTATGAATTGTCTAAGTAGCGATCAATAATGTATACAAATTTTTGTATGTGTAGAGTAATATATTCTTTTCTTTTGTTTGAAGAGCTGTTCCCATAACATTGAATCATTTACAATGGAAATTTTATGCAATGTAACTTTTTTTTTAAGTTGCCACGCTGTAACTGAAATTTTAATGCTTTATTGAGTACTTTCAATGCTTTCTTGTATAAAATATAATATCCTCTTTCACTATCATTGAAACTATGATAAAGAAACCAAATTCGGTTTTGTAATTAAAATTGACTCTTAAAAATTGTAGGAAATGTTTCTAAATTATTTCCACGAATTTATTTCTAGCATACCAATTGGGATATCGGTTGATTAATTTAGACAAATCACGTTTTTAGGATAGCAATGCTAAGCAAAACTAGAAATGCAATTAAAATACCTATCAACATGATAAAATTTTCAAAAAATATTGTTTCTTTGTCCTGTTCTGTATTAATTAATGTATCTACGAAACATTAATGAGGATCAACTTTCAGATGACGATTCCAAATTATATTTCAAATTAAATTTAACATGAACCGCTGATGAGGATAATTACTTTACAAGGAAGGGAATTACCTTAAACATGAGGAATCTTCAGATAATTTTTGATGTATCCAATAATAGACAAATTGTTCCCAACTTCCAATTATTATAATTTACATAAACAAAAAATTACTTGTGATGTGTGTGTACTTAGAATTCTAGAATTGAACTTATGCCTCTTATAATTATCTAATAATAATAATAAAATTCATTTTCTCAGTGTTTTATTTGTTCTGTAGTTTTCCTTATATAACACTGCTTTCAATATTTTCTTGTGATAGCATAAAGTAGAAATTCTATAGTAATATTGCTTGAAACCTCCTATTATTTAAACATCGGTTTCATTAAGGTTATTTATTAAAGTGTGGGGTTTTGCTTTAGAGATCTTCTTCAACAACTAATAGTGTTGAGCAATACGTAACTATCCAAAGTACATCAG
>BGPR01010553.1:6924-24592 GCA_013235015.1 Araneus ventricosus
GTCCAGATGAATCTATCACACTTACAGCCATGAAATTTGGCACACAGATAGCTGTAATGATGACTCGATGCACCTCAAAGCCCAGATTTTAAATTTTAGTCTAGAAATTTTTTTATTTATTGTTTTGTGTTGTTTAGGATAATTTTCGGCACGTTCATGTCTGTAGTATCTTTTCTAATGATCGTTGAAAAACAATAAATGCAGCATCGGATAGAACGAACAATTTTCGTCCTAATGGAAGTTTGTTTTGAATTTCCAACTTAATTTACTGAATTTTGAGAAATTTTTAAATAATAGTCACTTTTCCTTTATATTTTTAACTTTCAATTCTTATTTTCTTGTATCTGAAGTTCTAATAATGCTATCATTTTCAATTTTTTTGAGGTATAAACTGGAATATTTATCCCTGTTTTAAAACAAGAATGGTTAAAATATATATTTTTTCCGATTTTCTATGAATTTTTTTATTTATCAGTTCAAACATTTTCTCTCGCAGATCCAAATTGATGAAGCTTTCGAGCTCCCCAAGGTTACTTTCTCTTCCCAGCATGCATTTCTACTATCCAATTGGCTCATTTTACCAAGCGAAAGTAACGTCGTACTCTCGATCATTTTTTTGTGTCAGGTTATCTTAATAACTTCATTTTACTGATCCAAGAATTATTTGATTTGTTCGTTTTATGCTTTTTGATAGTCGAGCATAAAGGCTGTTATCTTTAGTTAAAAGAACACGTTATTCATCTCACTCAAATTCCTGCATGTACTTTCACTAAAAATTAAGGGCGAAATCAATAATATATATATGTTTTGATTTCATTTTCAAACTTTATTTTGTGTCATTCTGTGCTTTTTTTTATTTTGTTGAAGTCATTATGCCATGGGCAACGCTGTGCACGTACTGATAGTTAAATATATATATAACTAGATGATATACCTGATATTGCTTTATGAGAAAAATATTGTCATTTTTTTTATTAATGTAAAACTAACTACAGTAAATTCTTGATTATCTGGCATTCAAATATCCGGAAAGCTCAACTAACCGGAAAAATTAGAAAAGGAGTTTTTGTAAAAATTTTACATCCGTGCAGTGTTTTATTCATGGGGACAATTTATTTCTGGAATGCAATGTCCGCTCCGCACGGACGGGTGTAGAAGGGGGGGAAAGCAATATACAGTACTGTGACGCACACAGACTTGTTTTATGGGGGGTCAAAAGAAAAAGTGAGAATCTCTCCCCCTAAAAATTAAAAGGTCCTCAACTTTCGCCGAAAAACGAGACCTGAAAATGAAATCGACAGCCAAAAAAAAAAAAAAAGATAAAGGGACAGAATCGGTAAAAGGAAGAAAAAAAACTGATATTGATTCTGATTACGTTATAATCAAGTGTGGGAGAATTGGAGGTGCGCGTATTGCACAATAATCTTTGCGATTTTTTAAAAGATAATTAGTTTTGATATTCAATCTGGGATTTGTTTATGATCACTTAAAAGAGTTTTATTATGCTTGCTGAGTAAAATATTTTTCAGTTTTGTCAGCTATTTTTATATTTTTGCAATCTATATATTTACGGTAAAAATTCGGCTACAAATAATACTTTTTTTTGTCATCAATGTTAAATTGAAATCTTCATGTAATGTAATGGAAGATACAGAAGTATTCTTAAAAATTATATGTAATGCGCATTTCAAAATAACGAAAACATATTATTTAGTCGGAAAAAAGAGAAAGGCTACAATCTACCCCCTCCCCATTTTTCCCATCACACTCAACTATCCGAACTTTTCAGGTATCCAGAAATCGACGTTTCTCGAGGATGCTGGTTAGTTAAGCTTTTACTGTATCTAATTAATTGTCATGGGAGTTTCATTAAAAGATTCCTTAAGTGTCCTAAAATCCTCCGGGTACATGGATGAGACTTTGCTGTATAGGTAAGCGGGGTCTCACTTCTGCTGGGGCTACAGTAATGGTGGTGGTCAAGTTACCTCCTTTCAGTGATAGTACGTACCTCCTACGGGATGGGTCAGGGCATAGATAGTGATGGCTGCTAGGACTATTGTCTCAGTACTTGAGCTATTGCAGCGACTGTCATTCAGTCTTCCTGAGTGCGAAGGTAGAACGGGGGTAACTCTGATAAGGTTAAGCTTCATAGATATTCAATTGTACATTTTGTAGTATGGTATGTTACTGTGGATTTTATGTATTGTATAGTTATTTTATTGTACTTTTTTTTAACATTTCATAAGTTATTCTTTTGGCTTGTTTTGTCTTAATACTCTTTTTGAGGAAGCCAGTTGGGTTGATGACCTTTTGGGCGGGTCAGAGTAGATCTTTAAGTTTATTGTTTTTGACATTCTGAAGGCCTTGGCCCTGGAAAAAGTCTGCTACTTGTCCTTGGTTTTTATCCTTTTGATGGTCTGTGGTTTCATATGTGACCCTCTTGCTAGAAGGGTTGCGTCATGGCAGCTCATCTGCTTTCCATGTGGCTCTGGCTTGAGCGGGATTTAATTCTTGTATTAAGCTTCATAGCTTTTCGAAGCTAAACTGGAAGAATAGCTGCTCAGTAGTTTGGATCTCTATAATATGCGCTATTGCTATTACTATTTTTAAATTTCACTTTTATTTATAAAGATTTAATATGTGTGCTATTTTGTGAACTAAAAATATTGCAGTTGGTATAATTTAATGGTGCTTCTAATGCTTGTTTACTTCCTTAGAGAATGAAGCTTGAATCTGATAGTATGTGCCAAGAAAATTCAAGCAATTCTAGTGATGAGTCCCAGCCCAGTCGCTGTGATTATTGCTTATTTACTGCTAGTGCAAACAGAAAGGGGGAACCTGAGGAACTGCTCACTTGTAAAGATTGTGGTGCAAAAGGTATTATTACTTTTTGTATTAAAGTATTTATTGTTTAGGTTTTTTTTTTCTTCCATGAGCTGAATCATTGCAAATGATGTATTGTTATGTGTCATAAAAAAGGTATTTTATCTATGAAGGCCATCAAAAACTATCATTTCTAACTCAGAAGATAGTTTTCCTATAGAAGATAAAATGTTACAATTTTAGAGGATGTTATGATGAAATTTATTGAATGTATCATTTAGAGTTGATATCCTTTATGTCAAGATCATCAAAATGTGTCATTTCCAGTTCAATAGATAAAATTTGCTGTGGGGATACAATGAATAATGTGAAGATAAAGAATGTGGTGCTAATTTAATGTAACATAGAAAATTTTCATCATCAGTAGAGGGTTTTGGAGATTTCTTCTAACTTCTAAAGTCATTAATAGTGAAAAAAAATGTTGATGAAATTTTTAAAATGAAGATGAAATGGTTGATGGATGAATATCTAGAAATATCAGTTGTTGTGATGACATCTGAAGATTTGCACCAACATATAAAACATAGAAGTTATCATTTTAGTTTTTTCAGTCTGTGTTGTTTGCAATTGCATGGATAGTAATGCTTGTCATTAAAGCACAAGCTGTCCAATACTTAGAAGTATTATCACTAACACTGTTAAGAGCAGAGTACATTTCTAAATATACGTTTTAAACACTGGATATCTCGTATGGATGATCAGAATTTTTAAAGGTGGATGGCAAGACTTTACTTTCCTACCTACCAAATGAATGAAAAATCAACTATATGTTGTTACTCTAATAGTTTCAACCAAAGACAGGCAATACTACAGTATAAAATTTTTAAAACCTTTTGTTATGATTAATATGGAATTAAAATCTCTCAGTATTTAACCTACTTTTATGAAAATGTATGGAAAAAAGTTTTCTCATATTTAAGTATTTGTTTAATCTTTTTTTATAAATGTACAAAATTTGTAAGTTATTGTGATTTTAAAGAAATATACTTCTCTTTTTATACTTCTTGGATAATTTTTCATAAATATATTTATTTCTTTCACAGCTCACCCTAGCTGCATGGAGTATACGAAGTTATTATATGAAAAGTATCCTGATTCACAAAACTGGCAATGCCCTGACTGCAAAACCTGCATTGTATGCGAAGAAAATAATTCAACAGTAAGAATTTTTCTTATATTATTGAATTGCAATTGAATAAATAAATTAAAATTTATTTAATAATTTACTCTGAAGAATTCTTAAGCATGAGGCATTTTAGTACTTTTTCATTAGCAATAGCTGAAATATGCATCAAATATAGTTTTAAAAAACTTACATAACAAATTGCATATTTCACAACATAAGGTTCCTATATTTAGAGAACTTCTGTTGTCTTTGATGGCTTCCATGCTAGCAGGAAATTTATATTTTACTCTAACATTTGCCTTAGCAATCACTGCAGTTTTACTAATGGAAAAGTATTTGCATCTCCCTACCCCCTCCTTTTTCCATTATTATTGAAAGTTTACAATTTAACATCTTCCTTAACATAATGAATCACTTATAGTTTTGCACTGTTGGATATGTGAATAAATCCATGCTGTTAATTAGATGACGCATTTTATGTAGCTTTTTTGCAAGGAAATAAATACAATTTAGGTAAATGTTGAACTAATTATCCCAGAAAAATGTTTATAGAATGTTTTCCAAGATTGACTTCTCCTGTTTTATCACAACAAACATTTCCTTACACAAATTGTTCCTCAAGTTGTTGCCTTTAAAAAAAGGAAATATGGAGTGTGATAATGTGCATATTAAGTATTATTTGTGTTCAGGAAGTATAAGATAGCTACAGAAGCACAAAGAGCCATAAACTCAGTGATAAGAAAAAAATGTTGTTAGCAAACGAGTATATGGGAGTGATGCAACTAATTTCTGGGTAAATACAGAAGCACTAGAGATAAACTACATTCTGAGAAGCTTTTGGAGATATAATGTCAGCTAAACTAAAAGATATCAGCAGCATCTTCTGCAAACAGCTTACCCGAGTTACAATTGCATAGCAGGGGAAATTACCTAATGTAAATACTCAATTAGTTGTTTTACCTGAGGACATTACTAGATTACCTATATGTTGCTATCAGAGTGCATCTGAAGTTCTGTTAGCTAAAGAAAAATTTAAATGAGAAATCTATCATCTGAAGGATGTCCAATCAGAAGAGTCTTTTTTAAAATGAAAAGTCCTTATTTTTTTGTGGTATTAAAAAACTTGTAGTTTGGTGGAATAAATAATATTTTATTATTATTTGAGTAAAATGTGCTTTTCTTACAAAATAATTTTCTTTGAATATTCATTTGATTTTATAAAATGACAAGAACTAGTACACATGCTCAATATAATTTATTAATTGTGAGGTCTTACTATAATATGGAAGTCAGTCTTAAATTGTAATTATTAACAAGTTCTCTTTTATTAAATTTTTATAAAGGGGGATAAATGTCTATAATTTGAAACAATGTGCATTTTATGATATCACATTCCTGCTTCCAGAAATTAATGAATTTTAATAGCATTTTGTTTTCATTGGTTGGTAAACTAATTTTGGTTTTTGTCATTTGCGGTTTGTTTGGAAATTAAGAAAACAAATTGCAGGGTGTTCAGGGGTTAAAACTATATTCATAACGAAATGTCTTAAGCTGAGTGAAGCATATGATTGGTTATAAATTTCAATTACATTTTTTTAAAAGTTAATAAAGTTTTTTTTGCATATTATCAAGTCCAGTATGAGCATAGCTAGTAGCTCTGTAGATCTTGAAATGGTAATTGATCTCTAAATAAGTGTTTTATAGCAGTTGTAGTGTTGTCAATTCTGCTATAAAGGTATGTCATTTCAAATAATCTAAAATGCAAACATTTTGTTGGGACCCAATCCTTTTAATGAAATTTTAATGAAACTTTAAGCAGAAAAGTCCAACTTGTGTTGGGGTTTGGATCAGAGGGTTCCAGGTTTAAAGCCTGATTCCACCAAAGGTTTTCTATGTGTGTGGACATGGTGCATATTAAAACTAATGTCAAGGGTCAAACCTCTTGCTGCTTGTGTAGCATGGAAGTTTGCATAGGGGGTGCTGGCTTATGTGATGTCCTGGTCATTTGACCAGAGTTAAAAATTCTGAGGTGTGTATCGTAATATCCTTTGTGTTACTTTAAAATGGTGCATTAGTATAACCAAACTTAATCAATTGCTGGGTATTTAGGTATGTGAGGAGCCAAGCAGTGGTGTTCACATGCTCACTTGCATTATCATGTACCTACTGCAAAAAAAAATGACTCAAAGCACTTGTCTACAGTATGCTTGTGCAAACTTTGGTACAATTTTATATAAGAAATACAAAGTAACACCTTATCAACAGTGCAACACTTTCATTACTAATCTTGTATGGTTCTCTCAATATGCACCGTTACTTGTGTCTTTAGCCTAGATATCTTGTATTTGAATGTCTGCTGTTTTTTAAACAAATTTTCACGCAATAAATCATTAACTTCATATCTTGAATAAAGATTTATTATCAGTGGACATAAAGAATAATTGTGTAAGCATTATTAGATATAAAATTAATTAGATTTCCATAATGAAATAAATTATTATATATTTCAATTTTCTTCCATCATTTAACTATTGATATCACTTTAACTACGGTATTATTTGGAAATATAGGAAAAAAAAGTATTTCGGTGTTTTCTGTGTAAGATTTACTATATTAAAACTTTTCATATATATGATATGGTTAAAATGAAAAATCTGGTTAGTATGAATAATAGCCAGTTAGCATTATTATTATACCTAGTTAGTATTCACGATAACTGTGGTTATGACTAATAACCACAGTTATAATTATTAATAACCTATTAATTGCATTGACCATAACATATACATTTATATTTCAAAACTTTTATGTTTGCTGCTTCAACAATAAATCATTTGTATGCAAATTTTTTTTATCATCTTCAAACATAAAAAGTTCCTTTCCACTACATCTTGACGGATTTTTATGTGTTGTAATATTGTTCAGTATTTCAAAATAAAACTTTACAAAAAATTATCTATACTTGCATGCTTTTGATTATTGTTTAGATTTTAAACCTATTAATAAATTTATTTTTTTATCTTGCCTTTTTTTTGTTCTTTAAATCTTGATCATCTCTTTTGAAATCAATGCAGCTGATTACCAAGCTGATTAAATTAACTGATTCAGGTGATAACTGAATTTATAAAAAAATGGCCAGTGTTCACTTCATGTTTCTTACAAAGAATTTTATTTTAATAAAAGTTTATTTATGGAAAAATGTGCAGAATTTCAAAAACTTATCAAAAATTAACTTTGAAATTTCAATTTAGTGACTACATTGCTATATTTTTATGTAAACCACTAAATTTCATTAAAATCAACGTTGTAGTGTTGGCAATAAAAATAAATCAAAAACTTAATCATGTAATTGTATTTATTTTTAAAAAAACCTACTACATTCTTCTTTGTGTTTTATTTGATATCTTAAAGTAGTGTATTTTTCCCAACAAGAATTGAAATGGATGAGGGAACACTAACAAAAATACATGTTCAGAACCTCTCTCTCTCTTTAAAATAAAATCAAACATACATTGACAATTTTGAACTTGAACAAAAATAAGACAGATATATGTGCTGTTATTTATTTTCTTTTGCAGACTGATTTACTTACATGTTATACTTGCTTCAATGCTTTTCATATGAATTGTCATGATCCAGCCATTACAACCAAACCAACAGGTACTTTTTTACATAAATATATTTCCTGGATTGTTCTGGTGTGTTTTCCAATATTTTTATTCTACTAAATTTTTTTAAATATAATTTAGACCTATCTTAATCTAATAAGAACTGCTTGATTAGTACTACTAATATATTAATCCAGTAATACTACTGTGTACTTAATAGTATTACTGTGGATCAGAATATAAGGTATGCATTTAAAAATGCATTAAGGATTAATAGATAAAATAAATTTAGTTATCAAGTAGCCTTGTGGGTATCCAGCAGTAACTGTTGAAGAACACTTGATAGTAAAAAAAAAAAGAATTGAATTAAGCCAGAAGTTTTGAATAAGAAAAATATTTTATTCTGGAAAAAATAAACTAAACTGTATTTACGAAATGGGCAATTCTGATGAAAGAGGTGTATAGGAAAGAGTAACAAATCAAAGAAGTCAACTAAAATTTCTCTAAGATTCCTCTTATCGTTAAGGCTAAACTTTTCTGTGAGGGACAGTTATCACCAAATTACTCAATAAATTCTAGACAAGGTCAAATTCCACTTTAAATGAAATTATGGTATGGTTTTTAAATACGGCATCACCGGCGATAATTTTGTTTTGTCGACTTTTTTCAACCGCTTCAATATAAGACCCCATTGGCGATATTTTGTTTTGGCGAACTTAGCAATACGATGTTTGGTTAGGCGACAGAAAAGTCACCAATACAAGATTATCACCAGTGATGTCGTATATCAAAGCTGTTCAGAAATTATTTTATGTTTTAAAAATTATATTTATATATACCATCAGTAACATACTATACTTAACTAAAATTGCAATTGCATGTCAATATATACTATTAATTTGGACAAAAAGTATTTTGAAATGCACACCATTTTCAAACAGAGGGAGTATAATTTAATAATAACTACTAAATTTCAGTTATATTAAATTATGTTGATTATTTAATGAACTTTTCTACGGTGCAAAATAATCTAATGCATTAAAACTTCGATTAACTGTCACTCATTTAACCATCAGTTTCTGTTATCCATCATTGTCTAAAAAAAATCTAATCCATCATTTCAGTACATCACTACTCTTATGTTGAAGTTTATATTGATTGTTTTGTAAAATTAACTATAATATATGTATGTGTTATTCAGTTTTAAAGGACTTTATTTTCATTTTTGTCCCAAGCCAGCGGTGAAATAATGTTATTGTACATATGTATAAAGATATATCTGTTGTATGTCTATTTGGTTATCCTTCACGGTCCTGTTCCGGAGGGTGACAGTTAATTGAAGTTTTACTGTAATTAAATTATTTTACATTGTAGCTTGCTATTTTGATATAATGTAAATTACTGTATAGTAGTTGACGATTGTTACTTATTTTGAGCTGGAGGCCATTTAATAGGCCTGTGCTAAAAGAGAGTTAGAAAATTTTTTTAAGAATATGAGGGGAAAGCTTAATGGGAACAAGAGATTATTTTTTTAAAAAAAATCTTTATTTAATGTTTAATGAGATCAAAGCTCTCTGAATTCAAACTATTATGTAGCTGTGTTTTTTAATATCATAAAAAAATCTGAAAAAAGTGTATTAAAAAATATGTAAATATAAAAAATAATATCTATCCTATTAAAATTCGAATGTCAACAGACGTATGTATGTCCTATCTTCTCACGAACCACTGAATCCTGAAACTAGTCACCAAAAGATGGAAAATAATCCAAGGAATCCATTTAGACTATTTAAATTCCGAAATTATAACTAGTTTAAAAGATATTAATTAAAAATGTCAAAATGAATGAGTTGACGTACTACCATCTATTGGCAATATGGTGAATTCATTCACGACAGATTCTTTTTTTTCCCCTTATTATTAGTTTTTGCATCCGGTGTTGCATTTTTTTTATTTACTTAATGGAAATTGGTATTTCTTTTTGAGCAAGCTTCTGTGTTGGGATTTATCAACAATTGAAAAAAATCGTTTTCCTGCATTTTTCTTTCTTTTTTTTTTTTTGTTGTGTTTTGCAACATTTACGTTTGTTGGGGAAAAATATTTATTCATTTTTATCCTTTTTTTTTCATTATTATTCAAATACGGGCAAGACGAAAATATATGTTTCTGGTGTTTAATTTATCAGTTTGGTGTACTATTAAATCATTTATTGTTTCTGTTTTTTATTTTGTTTTATTTTTTCTCTTCCAAAACAAATATCATGCTAATCTGTTTTAATTTATAAGCATAAGAATTCTCGCGTTTTCATTCAAACCAAACTGCTAGGTAGTAAAAAGGCTTGAACTGAAAGTTTTAATCCAACAAGAGAGGATTCAAAACAGATTTGCGTTTGTTGGGGAAGCTTAGTGACAATACTTGTCGGGGAAAAAAACTGAGGCGGGCATATGAAAAAATGTGGATTCCGAGAAACACTGGGTTATTAACTATAAGGTAATTAAAAGGTTGAATTTAAACATTTTAATTAAACAATGTAGGATTCAAACGTAACGTTTACATTAGCGACTATATGTGTAAAAAAGAATAAACCGGAGGCGGGCATATGAAAATTAGTAATAAAAAGACTAGATTCGAAAGAATATTAGCATTTGTTGGGGAAAGTAAGTGACAATATTTGTTGGGGAAAGTAAGTGACAATATTTGTTGGAAAAAAACCGGAGCCGGGCATATGAAAAAATATTGATCCCAAGGCCTCACGTCATCTCACTTCTCTCCGCTGGGAATATCCCATTATTCAAGATTGCCCGTGCAACGCTGGGCCATGCAGCTAGTATAAGTCTTAAATGTGTACTAATGCTTAATGGTAATGTGCATTTATTGGTGCTATTTGGTCATTCAGTATAATTTTTGAGAAGCATATGACATCATTAAATTGATGACAGATTATTAAAATATCACAAATATAACTGGATCATTTATGTAGACCTGAGTTAAGTTCCTAATGCCACCAAAAGCTGGTCTCCAAAATTCTCCATCCACTCAAAGCTAAATTTCTTTTGTTGTAATCCACTAAATAAATATCAAGCTGGGATTCTACATTTGAAGGCACCACACACACACTTCTTCTAGGCCTAATCTTTTTTATTCGCCCATGATTTGTTAGTGATTGGATTTTTAGTATAAAATAAAAAGGCAAGTTATGGACTAAAATATATATTCTAAGAAAATATATACATTATTTACATATCCTTGGATTATATACCTGGGTTGGAAAGAAAATAGAATAACACAAGCAACAGTTTATTGGTTGAACTCAAACCAGCCAATACACACTTGGTGCCAGAGCCCCTCTGTCCTTTTTTTTTTTTTTTTTTCCTCATCACTTCCTTTCCTCCGAAAATCATGTGACCTATCGTTTCTTGACGACTCAAGCTTGGCTTGATAAAGCAGTTTGTCAAGGTATTGAATGTTGATGGTGAGTGTTCATGAGATGAGTTTTGTATTCAATATATAGTTTCTTCTTTTCTTGCTTTGTCTTTGAGAAGATCAAAGCATCTAAATTAGATAATTCTTCATAATTATCGGCATCTTATAATGCAGATACTGAGACATCTTCCCAAATGAATTACACATCCGGAATAATGACATCCTGTGTGCTTTGTCAAAAAAAATTTCAATTGTTTTCAGCCGACACCTATGACTACGTCTGGGGGCAGGGGGAATGACGTCAGAACCCAAACTGAAATTTTCAACCATTGAACCTCAAGTTCATTCCCTTGTATGTTATTGTGAATCAGTCAGGAAGATGAATGTAAAGGAAAAGCCAGCATGACTTTCTTTTAAGGCAGTTATACAGAAATTTCTTGGTAACAGAAAGGCAACTATGAGATTATAGGTAGTAGAATACTGTTGGCATTTTATGAACTGGGGCACAACATGACAATACAGCTTCATTTTCTGTTTAGTCACCTTGATTAATTCTCCAAGAATCATAGGGCTATAAGTGATGAACAGGGAGAGTGCTTTTATCAAGATTTCAAGAAGATGAAAGGTGCTACCAAGACAGCTGGAACAAACATATGATGCAAGACTTATTGCTGGAGCATCACACGAGATTGTCCTCATAAAGTTTACAAATACAAAAGTTACAAGCACAAATCCTTGCCTGCATTCTACCAATTACTTTTCAGTAGTCAGTTTTTACTTATTTCATAAGTGTATGTTATTTATATTATTTGTAAATTTATATGGTATTTAAAAACATAAAATTTGAGGGGAAAACCCTAAAAATTGTGTTTTGTAAAAAAAAATTGTAATTTACAAAGGAAAACTAACTTCAGATTTAAAATCAGCATATTTTAAATTAGTAAGAACAAGTATTTATATAATTGCAACAAAAGTTTTGTTCCCCAGTGTTATTTATTGTGTTGATGCATTCAGAATATGGTTTATAGGCATTAAAGTATTTGATCAGCCTTTCACTGTAGAAAATATTTTTACTAGCCTAGCAGTTTATTTTTGCATTGTTTAATTAATTTATTAGTTGAAAAGAACTATTTTGAAGTTCAGACTTTTCTAAAAGTCAGAAAAATTGAGATTTAAAAAAATATTGTTGTTTTCCATTTAATTATCCTTATTATCATAAAATGAAAGTTAGAACTACCTATGATCAAATATGATGCAGCTAAAACTAGCTATGATCAAAATAATTACTTAAGATGATGAGTAAGCATTAACCTTAATGAACAGTTACTAGCATTGTTTTTGGTATAGTTACTTATCAACTTTTATTTTGCTAAACAAATACTAGTTACTGTGAGTAATGTTTTGAACAATGAATGCAATTCATGTCAGAAAGAAAAATAGGGCAATTAGTTATTAATATTTAGTTATTTTTTTATTATTTATTTACTTTGGAGCTTGATAGTTCAAGAATTCGGATTTGCAGTAGTGCAGTGAACCTTCTTGTATGCAGCACAAGTACAACTGTGTTGTTCACTTTGATCAATGTAGATTTGCAGATCTCAATCTGTAATGTCAATTATTTCAACTGGGTTCTATGGGTTTAGATTTCACAATCTGTATCTGACATGTAGATATGTACTTCTGGATCCTTTAAATGGATCCATTGATTTCGAAAAACAAATACCTAAAAATATATCAAATGACAAAGAAATGTATATTTGTAAATACAATGAAACCTGTGTATAACGATGCTGTCTATGATGATAAACCTGCCTACAATATTTTCTTTGGTCCTGGCGGAATTCTTATTTATGCAATGTATTTTCAACCTGCCTACAACAACAATAATTTTTTAGACTTGCCTGTCTGTAACTATAATTTCACCTCATTAGAAAGCTGGGACAATACAATCATTTTTTTTTTCCCTTGAAAGTGACACACTATGGTCAAGAATGTCAGAAAACAAGGGAATCAGTGGCAGAGGGCTAGAAACCGCAGCCTGTTGTAGCAGGGAGATCTGGGGTGCCTGCCCCAGCTAAGGATTGGAATGTTCTCGCATGCTTGTTTGCCTCTGACTCCTGGTGGACACAAACCTGTTCGTTCACATTTAGCACTCCGGACTGACCACTTGTTCCTTGAAATTTGCTTTTGATGTGTTATTACCTTGAATCTAGGATGGTGCGGCACAATGCAGTGGCATTTGAAGAAAAGCTAGAAATAATTTTGGAAATATATCAAGAACTAAAGCAAGTTGATGCTGCTAAAAAATATGGATTTTTTTCTGTCAACTCTAGCTACTTTCTTCAAAACAAAGAAGGGAAAAAAAAGACATCGGAGATGCTGTAGAAAAAAAGTAAAATTGATCCCAAACAAAGGAGATTTAAAGATGCCATAAATGACGATGCTGACAAAGTTTTCAACTAAAATTCATATTTTGAAATTCTTAAAAAGGTTTAAATATAAAATTTTATATCATTATATAAAATACAATTTTATATCAGTGATTATTTGCAAGATGATTTAATAAGCGCAATAGAATATTTTAGTATTTTTAATACATGCATACTCACATAAACATAGGATGCTTAAATCATCAAACTGTCTCTAATGATAACTTGTCTGCAACAATATATTTTCTAGGTCCCTACAATATAGTTATAGACAGGTTTTATGGTATATATAAACTAAATCTTGGTTCAAGTTTCAGTTTTTATATTTAACCGTAATATTTCTTGCATTCCATTAGTGTGGCTCTGAACAAAACATACCAAATCTTAGTGATAACTTTCTTAATCAATATTAGGGCTGAATATTGGCACTAATGGAATAGCAGCAACATTCAAGTTTGCTATTGATTGCCATCCTGCTAATCGAGTAGTACCTAAATCTCTTTCACGAGGGTATTGTGATAAATATTGAGGTATGTAGTATATGAATGTGATATGGTATAAAAAAGAGATGAAGACTAATCTTTTGAAGTTACTTATTTGAATAATAACCTTATTAGCCATCTTTTGATGATTACAGCGACTTTCTTCTATGAAAGATAGAAGAGATAATAGCAGGCTTACTGATTGCAATAGTACTTAATCAGAAAGCATGTAAAAGATTTATGATTTTTCATAAATATGCAGAGATTTTTTACAACCACAATTCAGAAAACAGGTTAAAATTATCTTTGACAGAAAGGATTAAAAACACTGGTTTATGAATGGATTAGCAATAAGAATGACCATCACATTTAGCTCAAAAATAATTTATCACGCACACATATATCTATATTATTTTACTTAAATTCAACCAAAGTCACTGGAACTTCCAAACTTGTATTAAAATGGGCAGTTTCTTACAGCCTAAACATATTTGATTATCTACCCCAATCTTTTCAATATAAACATTTGTACATTCCAAATTGAGCAAAGCCATTAAGAACACAGATATTCAAGGAAACATTCAATATTTAGTAGTAGTGCCCAGTTTGTGGATATATTGCTTTAACATCTGGTTTATCCTGTGCATACAGAGTTTTAAAAACAGTTGGGCTAAGACTAATACAAAGGATCCAAAAGAGCTATTGATATTAGATCAATGGTTCCATTTTTTAGTTTTAACAGCACTTAAAAATCCAACCCACTTTATTTCTGGAAAAATAAAATAAATGGTTTATGTTAGTGTATGAGATACCATTGTTATAACATAAAGAAAGCTTGAAAAATAACCCTCTTTGTTCCCCCTCAAAATTGTGTGAATAAGCATTCATTTTCATATTAACTTATTTTCAATCATTGGTATGAAAATTTATTTATGAATTCAAGAATAAATTTTAATTTTCATCTTTCAAAAAACTTTCAAAATGATTACACACAAAGGATGCTTTTAAAAGTAAGGTTTACTTATTTTTTTAAAGAGATTTTATTAAGCTTTGTATGCTTTATGAAAGAAGTTAATTTAATATGCTTTCATTTATTGCAGTCTGGATCGTTTGTGATTGGCCATTGCATTGATAGATTGATATATTTCAGCTTATCTCTTTATAATAAAATATTTATTTATGTTAAAGTGTCCAAGTTTAGTCTTAATTATCAAAAATTCAGTCAGTGCATAAATAAATCATGCTTTGCATAAAAGTATTTTATGAAAAAATATTTTTTTAATAAAAATTGTGGAGAATATTTTGTTTCTGTTTTTTTTTTTTTTTTACATGGTAAAAATTAGAATCATAATTATTTTTTATATTATAATAAGAAGTTATAACTTAAAATACTACGGAAGAAGTATTAATAAAGAAGGTAGGGAAAAAAATAAAGGATTTTGTACACTCAAAACATAACTTCAAGCTAATAGGGAAATCTAACTTCATAGAGTATATACTAATAAAAAAAAGAATAGAAGTATATAAAAATTCATACTATTAAAATTCATACCATTAAAAAAAATAATAGAAGTGTGTAAAACTGTATATTAACAAAAAAAAAAGTAGAAGTGTATTTTATGACCAACTTGCTAGACGAATGCAGTTTGATTTGTGGCTTTTGGTCCAAATTTGAAGATTTCTATCAAATTTTGGGCGAAATCCATCTACAGGCAGTCTGACTGTCCATATGCATGTGAACAAGATAACTAAAAAAAAAAAAAAAAAGAGACAGCTAGATGGATAAGATTTGGTATTCAATTTTTATCATCAGAATTGTAGATCTGTATCAAATTTTGGTCCAGATATGTCAATGGTTTGTCCATCTGTATATTCACATGCATGTGAACACAATAACTCAAAATCGCAACAACTTAGATAAATGAGATTTGATATGTGATCTTACTTCATTATACCAAATATAAAACGCGCTATATTGTGTGAGTATATCAGGGTGCGTAGCGTCATGAAAAGTGCTTAATTTTCTCGAGAAGTGCAAAGAATTTTTTTTTTTTTTTTTTTTTTTTTTTTTTTTTTTTTTTTTTTTTTTTGTTTCCCCTTGAATACGATATCGGAAGCTTAGTCATAAAGTTTTGTTTACCGGATGTATCTAGAAAGAAAATTGACGAAAGGAAAGAATTCTGGAAGGAATCCTGGGTGAGATAGATCCAGGGGTGTCAACACATGTTATGATAATACTTATAGTCCAGTCAACGGATTCCCAAAATGGGGGATGAAAAAAAAACATTAAATCGTATAGTTTTGAAAATTGGTACACATGTTCGCGAGAAGCTTCTGTTGAACATACTAAAAGTCCCTGGTCCTGGGGGTGCGGCTCGTGCTGCAATCTTCGATCCCATCCCCCTTTTTCAAAAATCTTTCTTTAATATCTCGACAACTATTCAGTTTTCAAATTAAAGAGCATGAAATTACCTATGAATACATGCATTTATTATTCTTCTACCTATAATAGTTTCTGAGATAATGGATCTCAAAGTTTGCCTCCATCTTTAATCTCATCCCCCTTTTCCTATCTTTTTTGGATTTCTCAAAAACTATTCAATTTTCAATTACATATAATACAACAAATTAATGACCGTAATATTCCCTACAAATATATGCTTTTAATTTTCTTTTAGTTTTAATAGTTTCTGAGATTTTTAAGAAAAACTTGAAAAGGGGGATGAAATCCAGAGATGGTAGCAAACTTTGAAGCCCATTATCTCGGCAACTATTAAAACTAGAACAAAAAAAGCACCCTTTTGTAAGGAATTTTACGTTCTTTGATTTGTTGTATCACGTGTGATTTGAAAACTAAATAATTTTCGAGGTATTCAAGAAAAACTGAGAAAAAGAGAGGGGGTAAATTCTAAGATGGCAGCAAACTTTGAGACCCATTACCTCGGAAACTTAAAAATTTAAAAAAACATAAAAGCATGCATTTGTAGGGAATTTTACGCTCATTAATTTGCTGATTACAACAAATTTGCAAGTCAAATAGTTTTCGAGATATTAAAAAACACTTAAAAAAGGGGTATTAAATCCCAAGATGGCGGCAAATTTTGAGACCTTTTATCTCAGAAACTATAAAAGCTAGAAGAAAAATAAAAGCATATTTTTGTAGTGAATTTTACGCTCTTTAAATTCGTTAAATCGTTGAGGACCAGGGACTTTTGTATGTTCATCAGGAGACTATCACGGACATGTGTGCCAATTTTCAAAACTATATGATTTAATGTCGTTACCAGTTTTTTTTTTATAAAAACCCTTCATTGACTGAACTATTAATAACCTTTTTTATGCTTCCGCTTGCTTCAACAATGGGTAACGCCGTTTATTGAAATACTGGAATTATTATCCCGAAGGGGCAAATTAACTGGCAATTTGTTAATTTTAAGAAATGTTGAAAAAGGTAACATATTTTTATTGTTAATCTTATAAAAGTTGATTTAATTTTTGATAATTACAATTTGCATTATAATTTTTAATTTTTTTGTAAAATCAAAAATACATCCTTTATTTTACCATAGAAGACGTTGTGCAAATACGGAAATAAATAATAAAATTTAAAATATATATTTTTAAATTTTCAATAAAAACTATGCATTATTATAAAACAGAAATCATAATATGCTTAGAAAATACGTGGGTCGACGTATGCATGCATGCACAAAGGTG
>BGPR01010553.1:24602-51598 GCA_013235015.1 Araneus ventricosus
TGCTTAGAAAATACGTGGGTCGACGTATGCATGCATGCACAAAGGTGCTTAATTTTTATGGCTAAGGTGCTTAAAAAGTCCTTAAAAGTGCTTAATTTTTGCAGCAATTTCTCACTACGCACCCTGTATATGCAAAAAATTGGGAGGGGAGTGGCTTGTGTTGTCACCCTTCCTCCTTGCCCTGGTCTGTTATTTTGAGGGCAATAAAAGTTTGAGTACTCATGGCGGTACCAGTATTTATTAGCTAAAAAAAAAAGCGAAAAACAAATGCCTTGCTTTAGAAAGAAGGAAGACAGTGCCATAAAATATTTCAGCTGTGCTAGGAAAAATAACAAAACTTATCAAACGAAATTAAATTCCTTTAAGAGAGACATTAAAAAGACTTACGTTGTATAAATTGGGTGTAATGAAAAATTTTAAAAAAACTAACATATGAAAGGAAATTTACCATTTAACACAAACAACCCTAGAAAGTCGAACAATTTTTACTGCATGTGCATATTAAGAGGTATGTATACTATGAAATAACAGCGAAAGTGAAAAGTCTGGAGTAAAGTAAGCAATCAATAACCATGGCAAAAGCTCATGACTGAAAGATTTGGTTTAACAATGTAATTTGTTTGAATTACATTACTACTATAAATAACATTGTTAGAAATTGTATTTAAAACTAATTTTTAAAAAATTCTACAGTAATAAAGTTAGTGTCATTAAAAGGCTATTTCTTGAATTTTAAGACAATGCTTCAAAGTTACGGTGGAAAACGGTACAATTTCGGTTAATTTTTGATTTAAATAAAATTTCGAAAATTCCTTTCTTGCTGAGTACTCAGTAGCGGCGATTCGGGGGGGGCAGCCCCCCCCCCCATCCGTCGGTGAAAATTTTTTTTACAGGGTATTCAATTGTACTTGGTAAATAATTTGGCGAAAATTTGAGACCAATTTCATTACATTCGACCCCCGTACATCAGGTCGTGCGCCCCTATCGGGGAGCCCGTCGCCCCCCCCCGTCGGGCAAATTCTAGCACCATTCCTGACAGCCCTCCCCCCCCACATACACTTTTGCGGGGGAAAAATTCTCATTCCATTTTAGCTGCCTGAAACTAGGAATCACAAAAAAGCAATAGTGTCCGGAAAGGCTAGATAATTTTGTAACTAAATTTTTTAATTTTATTTTCTACCTATATTTCCGGGTACTTTTTTATGTCTGAAAATTTTTTGCCCCTACTTTTTCCACCCAATCGCCGCCACCGTGAGTAATTATTACCCAAGAAGCTACTATCTGCCAAATTTCATGTGTTCAGTGGTTTAGGCTGTATTTGATTTGTCAGTCAGGACATCTTTTAATAGAGACTATCTAATATACTCCGCTTTGCCCGTTATAAAAATATTTTCACATCTGAGTACTTATAGCACTTTAAACTTAATAAAGTAGTTTTTCGCAGACGCGTCCTCCGTTGATTTTCGTTCACAATCTTCCGTATTGTCTGACCCCTATGCGAGCAGCTAAACCCCTCTTTTTGTGTTTATATTTTGAACCACCTGGCATGAGTCTAGCCACCCTTCAGATTTCATTTTTTTTCCCTACCCATCATTGCAGTGGCGGCGATTAGGTGAAAAAAAGTGAGAAGGCAAAAAAAGTACTGATATCTAAAATACCCAGAAGTATAGGGGGTAAACAACAAAATTAGCTAGCTTTCCCGAATACTATTGTTTTTTATGATTCCTAATTTTAAACAGATAAAAAGAAATAAAAATGTAATTTTTTCTAAAAAAGTGGGGGGACCGCCCCTCCCCCTCACTCGCCGCCACTGCATCATTGCTTCGGCAACAGACAAAAGTTCCTTCATATCGTGATTTTTTATTGCCATGACCCGAAGTACCATTCTCTTCTTTTTTGTGTATATCTGACCGTGAAAACACCGCATAGTGTTGCTTCTTTTTCAATTCCTACTATTAGTTCACACTCTCCCTATATATATTTATATATCTTGTTCAAATTTTCAATCGTTAATAAAATACTTTTTATTCATCCACATTATTTATTCATCCAAAGTTCAAATACATTTTTTAAAACATGTAGTGGATGACATTTGATGTTAATACAGTTTTTAAAATATTAATTCATTTATTAAATTTAATTAATTAATTTTAGTTTTATATGGGAGAAAAAAAATTCTAAACTATAATTTTTCTTTGTTGACCTAAGTACGAATTGACTTTATTATTTATATATATATATTTATATATATTACTTGTTCTCCTTAGGAAATAACCTTTTGGTAGGAATGGAATTCAGTGACCTTGAATAACTTGACACACCACTTCGGATCATTTAAGTATTTGTTAAAATTAAACGAAACATCGCTGGAGAGAGTAAAATAACATCGTCGGATTGTTTAGTTTGTATATTAAAATGCGTGCATGCTGCGAAATAAAAGCGAAAGTAAAAATTCTGTCTTGGAGTTAATGTCCAAAGAAAGCAATATTTTTATCATAATGTAAACAGTGACAAAAACACGCGAGTGAAAGATTTGATGAAACAATAAAATCGGTTTGAATTTAATTACAACAATAGAAAGCATTATTGTAAATTGTGTTTAAAATTAATCTTGAAAATTTATTAAAATCAAAGAAAAAAATTTGTACGGTAAATTGGTATCGTTAAAAAAATTATTATTTTCTCTTTAAGATGGTATTTAAATAATTTTCGTGCGATAATTATTTCCGAAATTATTGGCGTAAAACTAAGCAAAAACGTTGAAGTTTCGCTTAATTTTTATTTAATTAAACATATTACGATTTAATTAATTTTGGAAGTTGAAAATAGCACATTTGACGTAGAAATGGACCTCAGAATGGTATGTGCAAATTTCGTGTTGTTGTTTACCATTTCGACAAACAGACACATGTATTTTCTGCTGTATATTATGGATAAAACCAGAAATCTATTTTCTTTACTGGATATTTCATATTAGTCTCGATGCGACTGTATTCGTTGCGTGTCCGATTTCTTCCAAAGCAGTATATTAACTTCATCTTGGAATGATTAGTACGGCATCTAATTGGAAATAGGGGATAATAGCCTTTGATGCTTCAAATCCCGTACCACAAATTCAAGATATTAACTTCAAAAACAATGATTGCCTATTTGGAAGAATCGCACCGAATATGGATCCAGATTTATGCAGTCTTTCCCTCTTTGGGGATCCAATCACTTCATTCACTTTGCGTATCCGGATCCTCGGTACGTTCGGAAGTGAACGTTTCATTCAGTGTTTAGTGTAACTTTGTTTTATTAATTTTATGTTTATGCAGTAAAGGTGACTTCGATAAAGGTTTAATTTTTTTTTTCTGAAAAAGACTGTAGGTTTGTTCATATTTAATTGACGTCTCCATCACAAGAATATTCTGAATTTATTTTGGTATTATGTTATAATTTTTTTTCCAGTATTTTCTAACACATTGGCAAATTAAGTCATTATTGTTATAAATGTGAGAAGCTTAGTTCTTTTTATTATTACATAAAATATGAACTTTGCATATTTTATTGATTTTGATTGACTGTTTTAAACTTGTTTAGTGGCTCTTAAAACCCTCTGAAGGGTGGTGGTTAGTTTCTAAACAACCTGTTCAAAAACTTCTTTTTTTCCTCAGTGGGATTCAGGTAGTTTGCTTGTCCAGACACGTTTTCTGGCACATAATAATAATAAAAAAAAATAATTTAAAAAACAGATGGAAACAGGGAACAATCCCCTCTTTCCTTTCTTTCTTTCCTGTGGATTTGAATAATAATCTTCTACTACATGAAAAAAAAAAAAAATGGATTTTTTTTTTTCATTGCTCAGTTCCCAAAGTATGTAAATAGTTATCTATGCTACACTAATAAATTTCTTAGCAGAAATCTTGTACTTTTCTTGAAAAAAAAGGCGTCATTCTTTCCTTTAGCATCTTTTCTAGGTATGGATCTAACTGTTTTCAATGCTTTGCTGTACTTTTGCAAAGATTTTTTTTTTTTTTTTGCAAATTTCAAACTTAGTTGATATTGTTTTTGTTAAATTTTGAAAAAGGGCATGTAGAAACCTAAATTTGAAGTATGTCTCAAATAAATAAATGAATGTATAAAAAAATTGCATCCGTTAGCTGCAGTGCTATTAAAAACAAATTTATAAAGTTTGAGGATCATTCTGATCAAATGAAAATTTATATGAAATAAACATTTTTGTAAATGTCTGTACGGTTAACAATGAGTCTTGACATTATAAGTTGTTGAGAAATGTTTCTTTAAATTTATGCTAGGTTGTTGAACTTCTTTAAGTTTAGACTATTTATTTAAGAAAAGTTCAGTTTCTTTAAATTTAAACTATTTATTTAAAGAAGATAAGTTGTATACTTTTGTAATTTGTAAATCAGAGAAGTATTTAATTACAATAACTTTTGCATATACATTTTTATTAAATAATTATAAATAATGTTTTGTAAATTTTGTATGTATTTTTTTATGTATAACATAATTTTTGTTTAGTATTGGTTCATATATGAAATAACAAAATGCCATCGTAACACTTGTGTTTTTATTTCATGTAATTTACTTGGTTTAGGATAAATTTTTGTTTTCATAAATAATTACTATTGAAACAATGGGTAATCATATTTATATGCATAATTTTGCCATAAAATTAACTTTTTTAAAATTTAGTAATTTTATTCTGTACATCAGAACTGAAACAGAAACATTTCCCTGAAAAACTTAAAACTACTTCCCTTCCTAGGGATATAAGAATTTTTTAATGTACTTCATATACATGATGATCAAGGGTAACATTCCTCAAATCATTTTATTAATTATTGAACAAATTTTATTGTGTGTCTCTGAAGGTTAATATATTATGTTTTTTTTCCTTCAGTCGAAACATGCTAATTTGTATTATTCTAAATCTACTTTACAGGTATTTGGCTCTGTTCTTCCTGTGATACAACTGTTGATAAAGATAAAATGGCAAAAACAAAACCAAAGTTAAATGGTAATTCTAATTTTTATTAATATATAATTTTATATCAACTTTTTATTAATGTATCTTTCCAGTCATGTAACATCCAATTAATAAATTGACATCCACCATCTCTCCCTTTAAAAATGATTTTTATGCTTATAGAAATTTTCCAAATGATTCCAAAAATAAAATTACATTAAGATTTATGGAGAGATATTCAATTTTAAAATTTTTGAGTCAACTTGCCTGTTAGTTAGAATTTTTAATCATGTGGATAAGGTATAGTTTATAAGGTTGCCTGTGCTAATGTTCCATTTTGAAGCTGCATAATAGATATTTGAGATGGATTTCGTGATTTTTAACAAGGGTGAGATGATAAGGCTGACACTTGAGTCAACATCACTCTCTCCAAACTGCTACTCAACATCAGCTGGAGGATGCATAACCCTTGACAGCAGAATTAACTAGGGATGAAACAAATATTTGGTATTCAGCCAAATAAATTCAGACTAATATTTTTTTTAATGTACTTTTAAATATATTTAGAAAAGAATATTGCTCAGAATTACATTTCAGTACATTTGTTATCAAAAAAAATTTCCTAACAATTACTCAATTTTTATTAAGTTAGGTATATTTAATAATGTTACTTATAATTTATCATTGTAAAGCCTGAAATTATGATGCAAGAAATATAATTTTTCAGGAAGAATATGTTCCATTTGGTTTCATATATATATGGGTCATTCCAGCGAAAATGGTACAAATCATGTCCGACATTTTGAAATTTTTTTAAAAATTTCATAATTACTAGCAATTAATCATATTTTTCTATTTGTTTTTCATTTAATTCTGTATCCTTGGGTATTTTTTTGTTTTGACTTGAGTGACTTATGAAGTGTCATAAAAAATTATGTGGAACGAGAAGAAAAAATCTTGATGTCCCAGGGACAAACTAGTGACAGTTAAAAGATTAATAAAGAAATTAGTTAAATACTGTAATAATATAAAATATCAATTACATTGCATCTCTTTCATTAAAAGAAATTTAACAATAAAATTGTTACTTATGTCCCAAGATTTTGTGTCTTTTGGTATGTCCACTCTGTTACAGCATTTTAAAAATAAAATTAAAAATTAAATTGAATTTGGTAGCATTTTTGAGGTGACTAAGTAGTGCAAATTTCATTCTTGGTTAGTTATTTTGAATCAACAGTCAACAAGCAAAGTAAAACTCGTTCTTCTCTGGTAGTTAATTTGGCTTATTGAATGTCCACTATGTTACATTTATATTAATGATAAAAAAAAGAGAAAAATTCCATATAAAGTAGTAATTTTAGAATTAAATTTTTATTTTATATTTGTTTCTTAATTGTTTTTTTTATTTATTTATGATTAGAAAGGCTATTTTTAGGTTTAATTATCCACTCTGTTACATAGTGGGCAGTATTTAATAGAGTAAAAAATTTATCTTAAACAGTTCTGAAAATGTTTTTTCTGGACAATATGTTTATAATAATTACTAATTATTATATAATATTTATTAATGTATAATTGATATAATTTAATGCATATACAATTATTATTATGAACACCATGTACAATAACTATTTAAATACTCATTAATTCGAATAGTTATTATGAATATTATTATCTTTTAAATATTCATAATTATTAATAAATAAAACTTGAATGAATGATAAAAAACAAATATGCTGTGAAAGAAGGTTTTTTTTTCTGATGGTTCCCAGCAATCAGTACGGACAGAAAAAATTATGCTTGTTTGATAGATATGTATCAAAATACTTCAAATGGGGTACAGATTTCATTTTTTTTTTGAAGCAAACCATGGGAAAGGTGCAGCTTTAAAACGAATAGTACATTTTAATAGTGCACCATTATTGATGTAGTATTAACCCTTTCTAAGGCTGTGGAAACATACTTTCCACCAAATTCGTCGATTTTTAAATGCTTTTTTTTAAGGTCGGTGTAAGTTCTTGCCAAATTTTTCGATGGACCAAAAACCCGGATGTTCCGTTTTCTTATCTCTAACTATAACAGTGTCTTGACTTGGTAAAAAATTATTAATTAATAAAATTAATTAACAAAAAATAATGCCATCCAATAAGCTAAATGAATTTCTTTTCTGAAATTAATTTCAATCCTAAAGTTATTTCATTACACCACTACTGAAAAAAAATGGCCTTATAAAGGGTTAAAATAAATAGCTGACAGATTAGTAGCTTCTGGAAAAAATGTTTCTAATGCTAATCAATTTTTTACAGTGTTAAGGAACTGTACAACTATAAGATTATTTCAAATAGCAGATAAAGAAATAGAATCTGTAGCCAGCATTATTCCAAGCAAAATACTTTTACTGAAAGGTATTATGTCTGTTCACCAAATGGCCACAACAGGGAATGGCCTATTTCTTCATAGAGAAGTATCATATTTTTGTGAGAAAATTGAAATCCTTTGTTGCTGTTTTGAGAGGAAAAAAAAAAAAGTGTATACTTGCCGCATTAAAGAAATTATTAAATCAAGAAATAAAAAATATAAAGTCTCGGACATCTATTTTTCTGCTTCATCAGGAGAGTCTACTGAAATCTTTGATGGTGAAGAACATAAGGGGAGTAAAGAAGTGAATGAAGAAAGTGTAAAAGCAGGTGCATACATGCTCGTTAAATTTCAGGGTGATGAAGTAAGAAATTTAACTTAAAAATATGTTGTCATTGCTCAAAAGGATATTGAAGAAGATGGTGAAGTTAAAGAAAAGAGCTTAATAACAATAAATGAAGCAAAAAAATATTTAAAACTGTTGATGAGGGTATTTCCTATGTTCATTTTGTCCAAATTTTAATATTTTACCTGATCCAAAATTTAAATTGATAGGTGGAAGTTTATACTATGAACTCCCATATTCTATTGATGTTTTCCAAAAAGCTTAACTTATTTATGATAAAAATTGAATTTAATAAAAAATATATAAAAATAAAATTTTTGTCTATTTTCATTGCATAAAATTACAGATTAATCCTATCTACTATAGCTATGCCCACTATGTTACAGGTATGTGTACTCTGTTACAGAAGTATTTTTGTTATGATTTCAACATAAAAAATTAAAACATTGTTAACTTAGAGTTTTTATCTATTTAGAACTATGCAATTTGTATCTAGAAAGATGTATTTCTGATTTTATTTAACTCTTATTTAATGTGATAATCTAATTTGTATGTAGTGTAGTTTTTTAATTTTTTGCATTTTGGTGTATGAAAAATAGCAATAAAATGTTGGAAATGCCTTCATCATGAAATTTTACTGCATTTATATGAAAGAAGTGTTCATTTGTTTGTATTGCACAAAACCTTTTGAAAAATAAAAGTAGATTTTTGTAATTTAATGCAATATTTACATGAGTAACAGAGTGGACAAAATCTCCCATTACCAATAAAAAAACTATGAAAATCAGATATTAGTGCTAAGTTCAGCTAATTAATTTTTACAATACAGATGAATTCAATCCTTTTGCTATTATTTAACATTAATTTTAGTTAGATTATTTGACTTTGAAAAAAAAAATTGAAGCATCAAATGTACCCTTTTCACTGGTATGACCCATATTACTATATTCAGAAAATAAATGTTCACTATATACTATGCTTGCAGGAGCTGAAAGATATTTTCTTGCTAAATTTGCAAATCTTGGAAATTTTTCCACATTTTTCCCCGCCAATTAAATGGACACTCCACCTTAGCTATTAGAAGTTCTTCATCAAAATAGGAATTTGCTTCAAACATTTTTTTAATTTATCCGCTAAATTTTCTTTTGTGTTTGTCATTGCCATGCTCTGCAGAGACGGCTCTTTTATTTCTGTGACACAATCCCAAAATGAAGAGGGTTTCATATTTCTTATTATTGGAATTAAAACATTACATATACAAAATATGCAGATAATAAAAAAATCAATTTTATTATTCTTTAATTTTTTCATTTAAAATTTGAGAAATATTTAATTTGCAATCAAAAGTGAAATGTTTTTAGAAAGTAGATATTCACCCAAACCACTGTTTGTTGTATCATTAGGTTTAATATGCGCCATGCATGACAGATCTTTGATGGATTTGGATCTAATACTTAGAATGTTCCAGTCCTGAAGTTCAGAACTTACTGGCAGGCCACTGTGGCTCCTCATATCCATAAGGAAATGTAAACTGTTGCATGTGTACTTCACATGAAAGTAATTGCTGCCTACTTTTGGCCTGTCCATCTGCCATTCAATCCTATTTACTAAAATCCCAGCTTCTCAATAATTCTTTCATGAGATTTCAACAGAATTTTTGATTAAGTCTAAATATATTACTGCCCTTGTCGAACTTTAGTTATCCAATTTGCTTTTTTTCCTCCAAATTGAGACTAGAACAAATTCAAATTTCAGAAAAGTTGGATTAGATAGATGGCAATACATCTTTTAAGATATGCATATGCAACTGTCATGTTTCTTAATTGAAAATGACAAATTAGGTTGCCACTTTTTTTTCTGGGATGAGTTTATTTACAGATAAGACAGGTTTTTTTTAAAAATTTTACTTCTCTTATTTTGAATTGAAACACTAATTTTTTTGTGTGTTAAGGAATGTTCTGCTGGAATAAGATGGATCCAATGAAAGTAAACTCAAATTTACTCAGAACATGGCTTCATAGAGCAAAAGACAATTTGGATGGAAGCAATCAACTCCCTTCGCCAATCCAATCTCGAAGGCACAATGTACCAGCACTGGTACATTTAATCATTAGACTTTATAGGCAATATAAGATCAAAGAGTTTAGATTTGTATATTTCCATACATTATGAAATAAATAAATAGTGAATTAATTACTTTATTGAAAATGGGATATCCAATTTTGGACGAGAAAAATGGCGAATTAGACTACTGAAGTTGGATGAAAAGATTATGTATTTTTTATTTGTTTCAGAAGCAAAAATAATAATTTCTAAAATGTTTTGACACATAAGGGGTTGAAACTTCTGCTTTAAGCAAAATACTGTCCATTAAAAAATTAATGAAATTAAAAAGAAAGGGATAAAATAAATCATCGATTCAAACTGACACCATTTGTCATCCCAAAAATGAGAAATGAATATGTTTAGAAGACATAGTGATGCAATTATTCGTGAAATTTTATTTAAATGGACATTAACTTTATTCTGAACAACAGAAAAAAGCTTGAGCTTCTGAGATAATTAGAACAGGAGTACTGCTATTTATATCCTTATTAGGTGGTACTCAAAATGGCCACCAATGACTTATATTTAAATTTTGTAACTTTTAAACTTCTGCATCAGTCACAGTTTAATCCATATTATGAGAAAAATGAAATAAATTTTAAAAATTGGGGTTTTTTTTTAGGAGAGCAATGTAACAGGAGCTCTATTTAGTAATATCTGAATTTAGTAAATTTTTTTTATTCAATATGTGATGCATTAAGAACAGAGTTGATTCCACTGAAGATCGCCTGTGTTTGTGGGCCTGGTACACAATAAATCTGATATGGGTAAAATGTCCTCTTGTTGGTGTGGTGTAGTAGTTTGGAGAGGGAGGTCCCAGCTCAGATGTCATCCTCATCATCTGACTGCAGTTCAAAATTATGAAGTCCATCCCAAAATAGCCCTAATGTTGCTTCTAAATGGTATGTTAATATAACTAAATTAAAAACAGCAAGCAGTATTTTCTTCTCCAAACAAACATGATAGAGAATTTATTATGACACTAGAGACATGAGCAAATGATTTTGCTGAGAATATTTTGTTTTGGACATCATGTATTCATTAATATTTTGTGTAAAGGTTTAGTTTGATTTATTATATGAATATTTCCCATCTGGAAACCTTCAAGTTTTAATTTTAAAATTTTGCTATGTAGCTGTTCTGCAGTTATTTAATGCATTCCAATGCCTTTCTTTTAAAAGGTGCATTATGCAACTAGTGAAATTTACCAAATTTCTTTAACTAAATTTTAAGATGGAAATACATTTGGAACATTTTCATCGGCATGTTAGGAGGAAGAAAAAAAAATCCTTCTCTCCCTAAAATGTTTTTGGTTTAACCTATTAATAATGCATGTGATAATATTTCATCATACCAGGAAAACAACTCCAATGGGATGACTTTCTATGGCATGGAAGTTTTTAAAAGTAATGAGGAGAGTCGTTGAATTTGGATCACTTGGACATTTTTTAATGTACAGTGATGGGAGAAGTAATTTTAATGAAAAACAAGTAAAGCATTTTTCTGTAGTTTATTTATCTTCAGAACAGTGTAATTAACTTCTTTTATGAAATAAACTTTAAATCACAAAGAAGAAGAAAAAAACCAGCTTAAAAACAATGTGCTGTTGCCTAGATTGGACCACCAATTTCTTTAAGCACAATTAAAGAAAAAATATTTTTTGATTCTCAAATTCACACCAGCACACAGTGCATGAATCCAAGTATGACATTTTATGCACTGTATCACTCCTTCTTCTCCCTTTGTTTCCTCACAAATGATATATATTATAAGTTTTTATACTTTTTTATCAAACATTTGATGACTTTAGTGTCCTTTTATTAATTTTTTCCTTTGATTTGTTCCATTTCTAATTCATACAGACTACTAGTGGTGATAAACTGCTTTCTGAGCTTTTTCTGTAGTTTAAGATAACAATCTCATTGATTTAAATTGCCTAGTTTAGGCAACCATTTGTTGTCCAATGTAGGCAACTTTTGGATGACAAAAAAAATTCTTCTAACCTAATTTTTAAACTATTTTAATAAAATGATTTTAATTAATTGTAGCCAAACAAATTTCCTGTTTGAGGATATAGTAACATATTTTCCTACTTAATTTAAAACAGCGCAAGGGCTTTTTGTCATTTGTTAAAATAATTAATGGATGATATACCAAAATCTAAACACTTGTTTTATAACTGTAAGTACATAGTGCTTTCTCTTAAAAATGAGTTTATACACTCCATTTACATCGTTACAACATAGTTTGCCTATTTTACGGCCCAAATATTTGATAGAATTGGTATTATGATACAGGTTCAATCTAGGTACCGGTCTAAATTCATTGACTCTCCTCTATGTGGAAAAATAATATCCCCATTGTCTAAAGCAAATTGAACAAAAGTTAATTCCCCTGTTAAGTGGTTATTCATTTCGCTGCCTACAGTGTAGTTGTGTGTTGATTTGTGATATTACTTCCAATGTGCTTTCAGTATATATTTTTCATCCGAATGGCAGTGTGCTTTCAGTGTAATATTTATTACTTCAGTGTGCTTCTCTGAATAACTTTAGTTAGATTGCCATAATAATTCATTGAAATTTTAAGTGTTTGATATTTTCCCAAAACTAATATTTTTTTTAAATTTTATGAATTTGCAAATATTTTTTCTATTTCAGCGACTGATTTGAAATCTGAGCATATGGCTTATTCTTTAACAAATCCTTTTCATAAGACGTGAGTATTTGCATTAATATTTGTTTTTTATTAATATTATTATTGCTAAGAACAAAGTTTTGAGCCAGTGTTCATACTGAATTTTAAGTCAGAAAGAATTCTTTGGCTGTTATTGCTATGCAAATTCATTGATTGACTCTCCCAAACAAAAATTAATTAAATGTTTTGCCAAACTTTTGTCGGGTTTCTTATTATTAGTTTAAAGGCCTATTGCAGGGATGTGCAAACTTTTTTTAGGAGTGCAGGGAAAAAAATGGGCAGGCCAATATAATTTATTATAAAACTCAATGAGGAGTGAAAAAAATATTTAAAAAATTCTTTAATACTAATGCCATGAATGAAGCTGTGACTGTATTTCTAAAAGTTTATTTTGGCCTGTGGGCTGACTTATTGAATTGCTGATATTCCTTTTTTAACTGGTAAAATTTTCAGAAAAATTAATCAATTATTTAGATATTACATGCAACATCTGTTTTAAAATGTTTTGCACTGGGTTCTGCTGATGAGTGAAAATTTTGTAAAGAAATTGAATTTACTTTTGACTAAACATACCAACAGCTGCAATGAAGTTTTATAAAATATATATCTTACTTATTTTCTTGAAAACAATTTACTGTAGCCTAAAGATTAATGTCATGAAATTTCAAATATGTAGAACAGTGTTAATATTTTATCTCAAAAAGTATTTGTTTGTGAAGTCATAACTTTCTTTTACTCACTTCTTACTTTTTGATGGCACAAATGTGTATTTTACTGTTTTGCACATATTTAAAGAAAAAAAAAGGCTGAGTGTAATATTTTATACATTTAATTACTGCAATTTTTTTTTATTTTAATGTTGACATTTTTTAAATGGTAAAAGAGTTTGAAGGAAGTCGATTAAATCAGTTTTTCTTATAACATTGCCTTTTTTCCCCCCTGTGAATATGTATTTTGACAGGCATATTTCATATAAGAATATGGATTTTCCTTGTCTTTGTAGATTTCCTTATTTAATTACTATTTTTGAAAACTTTCATACAGAACACTAATTTTATTTTAGTCAAAAAGGAAAAAAAAAAAAAAACTTTTTTTCCTTTGCATACTTGCACTGAATACCAGTATTCAACTATTTATTTCTCTAAAAAAACTGAATTTCAAATTTATTAAGTATTTACATAATATAATAAAATTAAAAATTCATTGATTGAATTTCTATGTAAATATTTTATAAATTTATAATATTGCTGAAGTTTTTCGTGTTTCATAAGTTGTATGAAAAATGCCTGTTTTCATGTAAATACAGGGTGGCGACAGAAGCTGGAAATCAGGGAATTTTATCGATCTGGAAAAATCGGGGAAAAGCCAGAGAAATTCGTAAAATATCTAAAAAATCATGGGAAATTAATAGTTAATTGAATTATCTATAAATTAGTATCTCATGTCTAGCATTATTTGTAATAATAAATAAAATTTTAAAAAATCATATTCATTTATAAAAGCATAAGTTTTTGATTAGAGCAATTAATTTATGATTTGTTAAAGAATAAAGATTTGAAGTAATATTTTGGCAGTTTCTCTAGTTTAAAACTGAGCTAAAATATGTATTATTAGGTACGTATAATTATACTATTTTTATATATGTATGCTGCAACATTTTATTCTAGTTCTCATGAAAAGAGCACTAATTAGTTATTGGACTGTTTTAAAGTTTTGAGCAAAGATCATAATAACCTTTACCGTTAATATAATTTAACTTGTGTTGCAAAGAGTAGTTTAATGTTTCTTGGAATTCTTCTGTAGTTTTGGAAGCAAAGTATTTTGTTAAAATTTTCAGTAATATATTGTTTTAATTGATTTTTTTTAGGATGGTCATTCTATTTTATTAAATTTCATAAAAATATTTGTTTTTCATATTAAAAAACAGGTAAAAGTGTTTTAAATAATGTATATTGTAAACATGCAGTGATTCTGAGTAGGGAGAAAGCCAGGAAACTAATATAATTATTAGCCGTAAGTCAGGGAAATGTTGTAAGTTTAGTCAGGGAAAAGTCAGGGAAATTTTTTTCACAGTTTCTGTAGCCACCCTGAAATACGGCAGTTTATTAACATGGGTCTAAGGTTAAAATGTGAGTGAAGGAAGATTCATGTCAGTTTGACAGTTAAATTTTTTATTCTCCCAAATCTTGTTAAGAATTTAATGCATTATCTTTGTGTGTGTGTCATTATTTTTCATGAATATGTTTCATTGTAATTGTTTATTCCTTTGTAGTTTGAATGAATTTAATTTGGAAATTCGTAATTAGTTGTAATTTTTATAGGTTGGAAGAGTATCCCACCACAGTACCTATCGCTAGAAAATGGACCATTGAAAATGTTGAAGAGTTTTTCAAATTCATTGGATTTGAAGATGAGGCTCCAGCATTCCGTGAGCAGGTATGATGTTTTTGTGTTAGAAACCATTCCATCTGGAGCTTCTTTTTTATTTCTGCTTTACATTAACCCAGCAGTAGAGTGAACAAGGCAGTTATTAACACCCTAATCTTAATTTTTTTTAAAAAATAAGGTTTTCCCTAGTTTCTGTTGCATAGGTCCATTTATAATGCAAAGGTAAGTTAAATAAGAATGAAAGGATGTCAATTACTTATCCATAGGATGTCAGTAACTGATTTTGCACACTATTTATTCTCGATATATTGCAAAATATCTCCGAGCAGTATTTCTTTTTTTTTTAAGGAACCCTTTATTTACCTAAAAGTGGGATAATTCAGGAAAAATTACAATGATTGAACTATATTTTTATTTTTTCGATGTATTAATAGCATGAATATTGTCTTAAAGGGTGTTAATAACTATCTTGTTTACCCAACATGCATAGAGTTGAAAATTACTCAGAATTTGAAATATATTAGTGAAAATAGTAAATAAATTTTTAAATTTGCATTTAAATTCTAGTTTTTGTTTTTAGAAGCTTTTTTTTATTTCTTGTTATTATTTTGCTTCTGTGCTAGGGTTTTTGTTAGATATCATAATTATTGTGAAAGTGTGTGTGTTTTTCCCTGAAGAATTTTCCATTTTTTGACCATCCAGAGGTTTATTCTCTTATAAGTTAAATAGCAGTGTGCTGGATACTTAAAATCATCTATAATTATAAGTCAGTTTTGCAAATTATATTGTACTTTTAGGATTCTGTTTCCATGGGGTTTTTCTGTTGTTATTTATGTTTTTCCATCTCTTTTGTGATTATATTTATAAAACATGTGTGAAAATTTATTTTAATAATATCCACGTATTATTTTATTTTAACAAAATTTAATTTATTAACATTTGCCCTTTACCTTTGTTATTTCATGGATTGTTTTAATTCTGCTATTTTGATGCACCAGGTGCTCCTGTTTAAAGGAAAAGAACTGAACTTGTTTGATTTCATTTTAATAAAAATTCATAGTTATCCCAAATCAAAATGAATCATGCAACATTCTAAACATGAATTTATTTGAAAATGCAGCTTTTTGTTAAACAATGTATTTTTGTCTTTGTGACTAGTCTCCTTGTTATGTTCCAAGCTATTCAATTACTAAGAACTAGGGTAACTGATTTTTTTCTTTCTTATTTTATATAACTTTATAAACTGGAATCAATAATATATCTCGGAGATCTGAAAACTTCTTGAAGCAAATGAAAATTTGGTACTTCTGGGAAATAGGGAAGTAAGTCCCTTGTAATAAATTCTCAATTCCATGTTAAACTGAGAAGCTATATGATTCATTCAGATTTGTAATAGCAATTAAATATAAAGAATCAAACTATATTTACAAAAGTGTTCTTGCAAATAAAAACAGATTATTAAAGCATTAAGCTTTAACCCTCCTAGCAGAGCAAACGTCTTTTTCCATTTTTAATGTTCAGTTCAAAAGCAGATGGCTCTTATTATTAATATTAATGTATATTTTGTTAAACAGCCATGGATAAAGTATTCTTAAGATTTCAGAGATATAATTAAATACAAAAAATTTTGATTCATTTACTTTAAAATCTAAGTTTTCTAACCTGATAGCTAAAAGATCAAAATAATTGGGCGCTCGGAGGGTTAAAAAAATCCATAAAATAGCAAAGTAATATATTCAAAGATTGGTTTTAAAATAAACATAATATTAAAAATTGATGCAATATAACCTCGGGAATCCGAACTAATTGGAGCTGACCTTTGTTCGGATTCCCAGGAATTTGGATTATCATTGAAATTTGGTAAAATGCTCTGGGTGCTCTGTGAAGGCGTACGAAAAGAACATGTGGTGATTCGCTCAATACAGTGGCACACAAGTTGAGGGTAAAAAGATGTCTGAGTTTGCTTTTGCTAATTAAGGTGCTATATTCATTCTTAAAGACCAATTCAAATACTTCTTTTAAGTTAGGAATAAACACTAGCTTTGTTTCTGATTCATAATTCTTTTTTTCTTTCATTTTTCAGTAAAATTTTTTTCAGAAAATTAAAAAAGATGTTCAAATTATCCAAAATTTCAGATTCCTGAGGTTTTACTGTATTATTTTAGACAAAAATAGGATACCATGCAATAAATTTAAAATAGATATATAAAGTTGATTTTATAAAATTTATTATTTCCCAAAAACAAAGTTTCTTTTAAAACTTGACACAAGCACATTCTGCAGATACTAAAAATTGCCTTTAGAATTGCAAATCAGTATAGAAGTTCTGCTCCACATAATATAACTAATACAAATAACTATTTAAATACATTTCATAAAATATTTTATGAGTCAATTTTTTTAACCAAATTTTATGTCACTTGCTTAAAATTTATACTATGAGACAATATTTTTAGTTTTGTTTCGTAGAAACTTTTCAGTCAGTGCAAATATACATAATACAGATATGTGTATCCAAAAGACCCTGAACTCACTCTGTAAGGTGCTAACAAATGGCAGTGCAAATGGAGTTCTTGCATCATTAGTAGCCTGGAAATCTTGTAAAGCAATCTTGATGAGCCAATCCCCATTAACACAAAGACATCATACAATATTTTAATTGTATTGTTCTCCATTTGCAATACTGTAAAATTACCATAGCAATATTGAAGAATATTTTGTGTTACTTGGATGTTAGTGACATTGCTAGGCTAACATCCAGAGTTGCTGTGGTGTTTGTTGTGATCCTGAGTGTGTGGTAGTCAGATGGGAAAAAAGGTAAAACAGTGAGTGAATATGAAATTTTGCTTCAAAATTGGTGAATCAACAACAGATAAACTCACAGTCTTTTGGCCCTGTGATGAAAATGTTGTACACATTGTTTGGAATGGCACAGTTGAAGAGAACAGTGCTTGTAGCATTCTTTTTTATTCATCCATGGCATTAGATATAGATATTACAATGAACTAGACCATTAAGAGTTTATTTCTAAGATCTAAGGCATTCTAAGAACAATATTTGATCCAAGTTACTAGACTTATGGCTCATGGGCATTTCTGTGCCAATAATGTTCCCTGTTATCAAGAAACTCAATGTTCTTGCATTTCTCATCAATCGCAATATCTTGTCTTTTCCATGCCTGCTCTATTTGTCAGATTTAGCTCCTGGAGACTTCTTCCATTTCACAGTGATAAAAATGAGGCTGAAAGGCAGCTGTTTTTATACTGTTTTCCCTCGCATGTTACAGAAAGTAAGGAATTCATATGCATAAAAGAAATTCCAGAGCATTTTCTGTGGAAATGGCAGGATTTCCGAGATCAGTGCATTGCTATTCAAGGTCACTATTTCAAAGGAGATGATGTTCAAGAACCATCTCCTTCAAAATTGTGATCTTGCACTAACTTAAGTAATTAGCACACTTTTTTCACATCACTAGGTTCAGCCCAAGAAATTTTTGATAAACCTACATATTCTTTCCCTCCTCAAATGTGTGAATTGAGGTAGTTTTAATCTTTAGTATTGTATCACCCGATTAGAAGAATTTTCTTTTGACTGATATAAAAAAAGTTACAAAAGATGCAACTTCTATAAACATCTTTAAAATGGATATATAATATTTGCTCATAGTAATGACTAGCAGTATGCGCACAGCATTGCCCGTGGAATCAGGACTTCAACAAAATGGGGGGGGGGAAGAAAGAAACGCCCACAATGACACCAAAAAGTTTTGAAAACAAAATCAAAACAAAAGATACACATTATTGATTTTCCTGCTTATTTTTCTTCACGCTAATGGCATATCATTGTCATAATTTTACTTTGATATTACTTTGGGGTTTTTTTTTAACGAAATGAACTTAATTTTTAAAAAAACATACTTTCACATCTTTATTATAATTATGCTTTTGAGGTACAAAGTTTATTTTTAATCAAAAATAAAAATATATATATCTATAAAATTTGCTTTATTTCAGGCATTGGCATTTCATAATTTCACTATTTCAAGTATTGAATGGTATTGCTTGCTTTATGACTGCGTCCAGCGAAGGAAGGGAATAAATAATGGCTGTTTTTTTCCCACCAGATGGCGTAGCCAGGGTGAAACCGCACTTTTCTTCACTATCGGCATTCAAGAAAAATTCTCTGATCCCATCAAGACATAAATTAATTTAAAATCAGAGAAATAAAATATTTTAACCGTTCTTGTTTTAAATCAGAGAAACATAATTGATTTAATACCAGAAAAAGTTTGAAAATGATATCTTTATTAGAACATCGGATGGAAGAGTTTAAAAAATTCCAGAAAATTTTATTTTTGAAAAGTGACTATTTTTTTAAAAAATTCAGTAAATTACGTTAGAAATTCGAAAATAACTTCATTAGAACGGAAATTGCGTGCTCTTTCCGATGGCGTATCCATTTTTGTTGTACAGTTATCTGACACCATGCTATTGAGAAATTAGTGCGAAAAATCACCCAAAACATTAAATAAAAAATTTTCTAAATTAAATTTTAAAATTCTGGCTTCAAGGTGCAGTGAGTCACCATTAAGACTGCCTGTGTGCCAAATTTCAAGGTTGTAAGTGCGATAGATTCGTCTGGACATCACACGCACACACACAAACATTGCCTTTTATAAATATAGATAACAATTTCTCTGAATTTGTTATGGTTTTTGTTTCCGGGGTTTGTTATCAGTGGCAGACTGGGTCTGAAAATAGTGGTTGCCAGGAGTCAGTGGGGGCCCACACATATCTACAATCATAATATTAATTCAGATATATATACTATTTTTTATTTAATTTTATACTAATGTTTAATTTTGTTTATATTTAATTGCATTAATTTAAATTTATATATTTAATAATTATGTATTTAATTTTTTATTATATATTTAATTTTTCCATGTCTTTAAAATAAATCCCTTTTAACACCCCTTAATTTTCTACGTTTAAAATAACGAAATTATGATTAAAGTTATTTTATTTTAAATTCCGGAAGTTAAATTTTTCGTATACGGTTTTAGTGAAAAAGTATGAAGGAGAAATGCTGCCCATTAGTAGGGCATCTGTTGAAAGAGCCAGGAATCTTTAAAACAAACTTCTTTGGATGATTTAGAGTTTAGTAATTTGTACTGGTAATGTTTCAGTAATTTGTAATCAAACTGGTATGATTAAAAAGGTATTTTTGAATTATAAGGAATTCAAAAATCATTTTATTGATAATATTTTTTTAAAATATTGCGACAAAACGACAAAATCTTACTTAATTTTTAAGTAATTGAAATTTTAATTTACTTATGAACTTTAAAAAGTTGACAATTATTTTCATCTTTTTGTGAAGAGCATGTGTGCCAAATTTCCTGAAGATCGAGTAAAACTATAGATTTGTACAAAATACATCCTTATAATGTAAAAAACTACTTTTGTTGTATTAAAATGCAGTCCATTTTCAGTGTTTTGACAGTTTTTTTTTTTTTTTTCCCCCCTTTAAGTCAAGTTTTTTTCTTTCTTTCTTCGCTATTTCAAATAAATTTACTTTTTAGTAATGACATTAAGCTCATCTTTCCACTTAAGGAAAGATAATCTTCCTGGAGATTATGTAATTCATTTATTTGATAAGATGAGGTTAAATTTCCACTTTATAATAAGCTTAATAATGCGCAATAATTGTAGATTATAATTTTGCAAAATTTTTAAAAAATAATCTTAATTGAATCTCGTGTTTTTTATACTTTTTTAACAGTTGAATGTAAAGACTTATGTCATTAGTTTCATTAGACACAAAAACATACTGCATCAAAATTTATCTCAAATGATAAAACATTTCCTATCTACTGTTTTTTTTTCCCTTCTTTTTTTTCTTTGCAAAATTAATTTCTTTCTCAGTCTTTTGTAGCAATTAATACTTTTAACTTAACAAAAATTAAATAAGTTGGCGAATTTAAAGTTTGTTAATATAGTCAAATTAAGACAATTAATAAGATAGACGAGTCAGTTGGTAGCCGAATGCGACCAGTGTTTAATACTACAAAAGCAATGTAAAAATAGAGAAATGATCATTTCAGCTTACCTCTCAAAAATTTTTTTTCTTTCCTTTTGCAAGATACGCTACATATGTCTTTACTCTCTTATGACTAAAAACAGAAATAATATTCGATCACCCGCTGTGCAGCCGGTCGAATTGCGATGGCAATAAATCCCCAACGAATTTGTTTGATGTAGAAAAGCTTACTATAGAGAAAAAGTTCTTTTTTCTCCCCCACACTTCCTGTGGGCCCAAATTGTCTTCTATTTAAGGGGGCCTGCTTGCCATCAGACAAGCCAGCAACCTCGCCAGTCCGCCACTGTTTGTTATTCATTGGTTGATAGCCATTGTGAAAACTGTTGCCTGCCTAAATTATATTTCTTAAGCAAAAACTTCTGAATTTGTTATAAATTGTAATACTGTTATAATGAGAATGCATATATTTACCGATTTTATTTGTTTTAGGAAATTGATGGTCTGTCACTCTTACTCATGAAACGAAATGATGTATTGACTGGTTTAGGAATCAAACTGGGCCCTGCATTGAAGATATATAAGCACATTGTCACACTGCAGACCCGAATTGGTGACAATTAACTGATATGTTGCTTTTTCACAAATGTATAGTGTTATGCACCATAAGTGTGCCTGTGTATATGTTTGCTACAGATTTAAAAAAGAAAAAAAAGTAAATACTCGTTTTAAAGAAATGTTGCTGTTGATCATTCATCATTCAAACTGTGTGCCAAAATGATTTACTTGTGGCTTAGGTAATATTATAAGCACAGTCATTTTATTTTAATGAGTCTAACATTGTGTGAGGATTGTATTAGATGATGTGTAATGTGTGTGTGTATTGTTAAGTTATTCTTTTATGTCTGACTTAAGTTAGGACTTTACATTTTTTTTAAAGATTAGTGGGTGGATAGTATATTTAAATATTTGTAATGAGTGACTTAAAAATATATGAAAGTACATTTTTTGTTTATTAAATGCAGGAGTGATTGCATTCAGGATTTATCCAGAGTTCCTGATTTTTTTATTTTCTCAATTCCAGGATATTTTTAGATTAACTGTCTGTCTCAAATTTTGATTAAGAACAAATATATTGTAATAATTTTAGAGTATATGAAAATCAATTGAGTAATCAAACCTTTTATTGAAATAAATCAGTGAAAGTCCAGTCATTTTGTTAAAATATGTATGTTTGTGCATCACATTAACAATCTACAATTATTCAAAATTTTGCGATATTTTCACAACGCACTAGTTTAAAAGATTTTTGAAATGGAGTTGCAATCACCCCTGTAAAGGAAAAATAACAAAAGATATCAGTACTGTATGTCCGCTGTGAAAACTCTGCTTGTCTAGTTGATGGTGGTCGCTATAGAAACAGATTATTATAGGAGGAATCCATTTCGAGTAGGTAGACGTTCATTCAAGTTTGTTACATTGGTGCACTTAGCTCCAAATGGGAAGGAACATGCAACTGCGGCAAAACCAAGAAGATGAAGGATCAACTACTGTCGCAAACAGGCACCAAGATTAAAATAAAACCCTGACTTCCATCGGATTCCTCCGATTCAAAATGGATCTTCCCTAACATAACCAGTTGTTATAGTGACCACCGTCAACGAGACAACTTGGTGAACAGAGTTCTCATGGCGGACAGACAGTAGTGATATTGACTTGCTTTTAATTATTTCCTGTTTAAAATAGAAATGTTTTATGTCATCACAAGTGTATTGACTGTATTTAACATAATTTTACTAATGCTCCATGCCTTTTGCATCACATTGTTATTTATGGAGCTTTTTGTAATAGTAGTATTAATGATTTGTATAGAAAGTATCTTGGCATAAGCTTATAGCGATGTGTTCTTGTTAGCCTTTCGGGTGTGAAATCATAACTTCATTCATGTTTTCATAGCTTCCTCATATGAGTCCGTTTTGAAGTCGTTGTACAACAGCAAAATAAAGTATAGTCATATTAATTTTTCTGGTGTTTTTGCTTTTTTATTTATTTAAATATGCATGTTTTCTGACTGGAAGCTATAGTAATGTTATTACAAAATGCAAAAGTTTAATAAAAGCAAAAAAAATTATGCCTGTTTTCAATATGCAGGTTGAAAGGATCTGGAGAAACCAGCAGGTAGTATAAGAATGGCTCAAATAATTCAATTTTTGAATCAGAGAAGACTGACATCACACAGACAACCTTTTTTTTTAATGCTCCCAAAATTACACTAACTTTATTTGCACTTGGTAGAAACAAGAGACCTGCTGCTATTCACTCTCAATCAAATTAATAATTATTTGCATGATCTAAATGTTTGATTGTCCTTTTTCATCATATACTTTGCTTTTTGGATAAACTATTCTATCGAGTCTTGCATAGTGTCCTTCGATCTGTTTTTGGATTGGTAGAAAGTTTTAGTGTTCAGTTGTTGGATGTCGATTGAAGCGGAGTCACAGCAAATAGATTAACCTCTTAATGCCCAAATTACTTTAAAAAATGGATTTCTATTCAAGATTAAGCTAATTGTCAAGTAAAGGTAAATACCAATTATTATTTATTTATGTATTTGAAAAAGATTTAAAAAATTCAGTAGAAAATCATTTTTAAAAACTTTTTTACATAAATTTTAAAGATTTTTAAACTATGGCAAAATATCAAAAAGCAAAGGTTACTTTCTAATTCCTTGCATTACCTCGACAATGGACCAAAGGAAAAATAAAAATGATGTCATTTTGACTTCAAAATCTGGACAACTGGTGGTTATATGACCATTGAAAATTTATTGCAGATTGGGAATACCCATTGGCTTGCTAAACAAAACAAAAAAGGAACAATGGCATGCATTTGGTTTAGCCACAGAAGGGAATAGGACGCTGGGCGTTAGCGGGTACTACAGTATTGATCCTGTGAAATTTGAATATTTGGAATGAATAAATAGTAAATTATGTCGTCTTGTGATGACTTCTAGTAAGAGTTGTTTGAACTTTGAGTATTTATTTCGACGTTCTTCCTGTAACAAAGGGTATCAATTGATTTCCTCTTATCTTTTTTTCAGATGCTTAAATGAAATCTTGTTTTTCATGTATGTAAATTATGATTACAAAATTGGGGGGAGGGGGACTTAAAAACCATCAGATGTAGTTTTTTCTGCTTTTATACACAGTCTTATAAGGGAGCATAATGAACATTTTTTTTTTATTGTTTGTATCATGAATCAGTATTTTATTACATCTATCTTTCCATGCTGTTACTATTCTTATTGCATTGTGGATGTATAATTTTTTTTTATTGGAGCTCTACCTGATCTCAACAAATATTTGTGAATTTGAAAGAATAAGGAATATTTGGGATTCTCATTTGTCAAAGGTATCGCCAATCTTACGTGATTTGGTAGGGTTTTCATTGATATTGTGCATTGGAATGTTAATTCTTACCTTATCATATAATCCAAATGAGCATTCAATAAGGATGAGTTGAGACATTAATTTTATGTAACATTTTTGTTCTCATACTGCTGTTTTTGTTTTTACTGCATTATCTTGCTGCATATGTGTATATTAATAATCTTGAATGATTTTAATTTATTTATTATACAGGTATTGTTTATTTATATTCAGTGCTGGAAAACTGTTGTGGTTGAGCTTATATTGGAGCAGAGCATCACTTTCAGTTTTTGTGCACAATAGTTGTCTATACAAAACATAAGTTGTCACTCACCATTAGTCAGTTGAGTGCAATATTAGTCCATTGCAATTAGACCGAAAAATGGCAAATAGGGTGGAAAATTTGTATAGTTTTGAAACTTTGGTCAAACACTTCTTTGACATCAAGGATATCAGAATCGAAAAGTTTCCACCTCTCCGGGGGGAGATTTCGCCCCTAGGGGGGGAAACTGAAGTGAAGTGCAGTGTTAGGTCAGTTTTTTCTAGATTTCTTCAACCCTACACATTCAATGTTAGAAATGGTATAGAGGAAAGTCGTAGAGCATAAAATGCTGCGTCGAATGAGTACCAACACTATATATTTTGTTGCAGTAGTACGATTATAAACTCTTCTCAAACTTGCAATGATTTTTCAATTTTCCAAAAAAAAATCATTATTCTTACAAAAGGCGACACATACAATCAAATATTCTATCAAAATAAAGTTTGTATGTATAAGTATTCACTTTTGTAAGCACATGCGTATGTCAGAGCGCTAGTGTGGTGTGGAAGTTAGGAGAAAGAGTACAACTAGTCCATTGTAATGAGACCAAAAAACGACAAATAGGAGAAAATTTTATAAAGTTTTGAAACTTTGGTCAAATACTCTTTTGACATCAAGGAAACAGAAACCGCAATGTTTCCATCCCTGAGGGGGGAACTCCCCCCAACCCTCCTCGAACTTGCAATACCATCAAAGCACACAATGATCGTACCCAGCTTATAAAACAATAATTAACATTGCTTATTTCTTTAACTGCAATAAATTATTTTCATAAATATTCTAATTATATGTAGCCTCTTGCTGGCCATGTTCTATAATATCTTTGATACAGTTCCAGAGCGACCAGTTGGTAACACTGACAACCAATCTTTACTTCGTTCTTGATGAAGGCTCTCTTATTCATCGTGTAGTATGGCCAAAGCAAGAGACTTTCGGTGATGTTTACACCACATATATGTCTTATATCAAGAGGCATTACGGCGATGAAGTAACAGTTGTTTTTGACGGATATACCGAAAGCAGTGTTAACATAAATGTTATTGAACGCCAAAGGCGAAGGATGAAGCGTACCTCAAGAGAAATAATTTTTAATGGAAGCACAGTTCTCCTTGACCCTCAGAGGCAATTTCTAATCAATCTTGCAAATAAGGAGCGTTTCACTTCGCAAACTTGCTAGCCACTTGGAGAACGTATGCATATGCACGTTTGTAGCAACAGACGATGCTGATGTACATATTGTGAAGACCGGTATAGAGACATATGAAAAGATTAAGAAACATTTTTTATGTAATTTGCCAAGATATTGATATTCTTGTTCTATTTATTGCTCTTACTCCAGATTATATAGATATTCTCATGCTGAAGGAGGGTAAGGGTAAAGTCAAAGATAGGTTCTATAGCTCTAAAGATCTGCAGAATTCTAATCTTGTGATCGAATGCACAAAAAAATCCATTCTCTTCGTTCATGCGATTAGTGGTTGTGACACAACCTCAGGGTTCTATGGAAAGTGAAAACTACAAGCAGTGCAATTGTTCAACCTCAGTAAATACCTGCAAGATATCCCTGAGATCTTTAATAATACTAAATCAACTTACACTGAGATTGGAAGAGCAGGAGAGAGGTTCATCGTTGCATTGCACAGCAATACGAAGAAAGAGGAAAGTAGCCTGAATAAGATGAGCAATTGCACTGCTTGTAGATTTCCCTTTCTATAGAAAACTGAAGTTGTGTCAGAACCATTAATCGCATGAACGAAGAGAATGGATTTTTTTTGTGTGCATTCGATCACAAGATTAGAATTCTGCAGATCTTTAGAGCTACATAACCTATCTTTGACTTTATCCTTACCCTCTTTCAAAATGAGAATATCTATATAATCTGGAGTAAGAGCAGTAAGTAGAGCAAGAATATCAACATCTTGGCAAATTACATAAACATGTTTCTTAATCTTCTCATATGTCTCTATACCAGTCTTCACAATATGTACATCAGCATCGTCTGTTGCTACAAACGTGCATATGCATACGTTCTCCAAGTGGCTAGCAAGTTTGCGAATTGAAACGCTCCTTATTTGCAAGATTGATTAGAAATTGTCTCTGAGGGTCAAGGAGAACTGTTTTTCCATTAAAAATTATTTCTCTTGAGGTACGCTTCATCCTTCGCCTTTGGCATTCAATAACGTTTGTGTTAACACTGTTTTCGGTATATCCGTCAAAAGCAACTGTTACTTCATCGCCGTAATGCCTCTTGATATAAGACATATATGTGGTGCAAACATCACCGAAAGTCTCTAGCTTTGGCCATACTACACGATGAATAAGAGAGCCTCCATCAAGAACGAA